>CM046435.1:39349688-39577188 GCA_025506505.1 Flaveria sonorensis | reverse complement strand
AGAAACAAACTACAAACTAAGAGCATTCACATTTCATTTCACATCATCTCCATCTTTGTAATTATACTAAAAATCATTATTTTTTTATTTTACTTTTCAAATAAACAATACTTTGTTATACGTTTATCATTATTTTTTATCTCTCTTCCACTCACGAGCACGTTATAAAACTATTAAAAGATTAATAGGAATGGACAATGTTTTACCAAATATATAGATGAATAGTAACATTTTATTTCTCCATCTTTGTAATTATACTAAAAATCACTATTTTTTTATTTTACTTTTCAAATAAACAATACTTTGTTATACGTTTATCATTATTTTTTATCTCTGTTTCACTCACGAGCACGTTATAAAACTATTAAAAGATTAATAGGAATGGACAATGTTTTACCAAATATATAGATGAATAGTAACATTTTATTTCTCCTCTACTAACAAGTCACAATCACTCACAACCATTTTCTATAAGACTACATGTTACCACAGGGCCCACCGCCGCCATTGGTTGCCACATCAGCCCAGCCACGCCCCTACCACCATCACACCCGTAAAAAAATTTGGGTCGGGGCTTGCCCCTTGGGCGCTTCACGGTCATGGTGTGTTGCCATATGGCACCAGTTTTTACTCACCAAGTGAGGTGACAACACTTTTTACTCAACCAAACCCCAAACCAAACTTCATACCATATACCCTAATATAAAAAAAACACACTTAAATATAATGAGTAAAAAGATGTGAATGTTGTAAGCTAAACTCAATAGAACTCATGGGTCTATGAGTTAGATAATTTAATTTTGAAGTTGATTAAAGTACACTAACTTTCGTCATTTACTTGCAACTTTCATGCTTATTCTGTATTGTAGTTCATGTCTTCGTCGACTCATCTTCATAGCCTGGTCTTCGTTATCCTCCTGTGCTTGGACTGTGCTTGGACTCTGATGGTTTCCTCCACCGCCTTAAGTCACTCCACCCCCACTATTGACAGCATTCAAATCTCACATTCTATATATTTGTGAGTCTGTTTTCTATATTATAAAGAATGTTTTTAAGTTGTTGTAAGTGGAGGATAGAAAACATGTTACTGTTCATCTTTATTAATTTTTTAATATTTTTTAGAAGTGTTTATGAGTATAAGAAAGAGAAAAGCTAATGATAAAGGTATTAAAAAGTATAGTTAATTACGCAAATGGTCCCTGTGATTTTTGAAAATAACAGGTTTGGGTAATAAGGGTTTTTTATAACAGGTAGGGATATTGTGTTTTCAATTTGTAACGAGTTAAGATATTAACACTAACAGAAGTTAACTTTTCTGTTAAATCTAAGGGCATTTCCGTTTTTTTACCTTACAAAGACTATTTATATCATTTAATACATAAAAAGGACTGTTTGTGTAATTTTATATATACATATAGATATATAAATGCATAGACACACACACACACTCCTTAATCCTTATCTTTCATATCTAATTTCACTTCCCTATCGCCGGTTACCACATCACTGCCGCCCCTACCGCCGGCTACCACATCACCGCCGCCCCCACCGGGTGCTACCACATCCCCGCCGCCCCCGCCGCCCCCACCGCTGGCTACCACATCCGCCAACCGCCAACCCCTACCGTAGCCTACCACCCCTACCAGCCCCCACCGTCGGCTACCATCCCCGCCAGCCCCTATCGCCGGCTACCACCTCATCACCACTATCTTGTTCAGCTTTTTAAATGAAACAACAGGACAAACAACACCTTCATCATCCAACCATCACCACTACCGTGTCACCATCATCATCGCATTATCACCACCGTTGCACCATCAACTGCTTCTTCATCTCCATTGAAACATCAGGACCATCAATGCCATTATCATACGTTGTTGCCTACAAGTCTTAAAGTCAAGAATCCCCAACTTGGTAATGCCTGATTTAGGTTTTAGGGCTTTGAGAAAAAGCTAAAGGTGGGGGGACTAGCTGTGTGTTTGGTATTGATTGTGGTGTGTTGTCGGATGGGTGTGGTTGGACAAAATGGTGGTGATGGTGGCCGACCGTGGTGGCTAGGTGGTGGTGGTTTACCCTTTTTGACAAATTTTAGGTTTTTTGCGGTGGTTGCTTCGTCTATGATGGTGTCCAATGGTGGTGGCGGTGGCAACATTACTCCCCAAGGGGCTGAAATGGTGGGCGGCAACGGGTGGATTTAGTGGCGGTGGTCAAAAACGATGGTGGGTAAGAGCAGCGGTGGATTCAATCCTCGAGGTGGCTGATTTTTGAAAGAAACGGGAGTGGATGGGGGTTGGTTTTTTTAAGTTACATGTAACTACACAAATGGCCCTTGAATCAAAGAGAGACATAAATTTACAAACGTAGTCCCTCAAAGGGTATATTAGTCATTTTGTTTAAAACTAATGAAAAAGTTAACGGCAGTTAGTCTTAATACTCATTCTTGTTATAAAATTGAAAACAGAATACCCAAACTTGTTACAAGAAGCACTTAGTACCCAAACCTGTTATTTTCAATAAACCACAGGGACCATTTATGTAATTAACTCTAAAAAGTATTATTCAATTGAAAAAAAGAAAGAAAAAGTAATGATTTTAATATAAGGATAGAGATGAAGATGAATAGTAGGATGTGAATGCTCGGACCACCGGTGTATTTTTACATTTTTGAGTTAATGATTCGAGTGGCCCAACCATTACTAGTTTGCATGTATTTTTGTTTTCACTAGGGTTTTTTCTCAGTTGCGTGCGTGATGAGTGGGTTAATATGAGGCTGAGATAAACACATATTATTGTTGCTTGAAGCATAGTGCATGCAAGGCTGGCAACAATGACGAATAGCCTATCCCGTCGACAGATAACAAGATTTGATGAAAGTATGGTTAGAAAAATAGGAATCATAATAACCACTGCATTGCAGACTGCAACGACATCATTGTCGTCTAGAGTTTGCAAAACAAAGGATGGCCGACCACCCTATACACTGACCCAACGGCGACGACGAAGGCGTCTCTTGCAACAAAAGACTAAAAACGACATCGACAATATCTAGAAAATCACATCCAAGAGAAGACTGATTAGAGGGGTGACTGGTAACCAGACGCGATAGCCGAAGTTGGCTTAGTTGGAAACGGAAGGACGGTAATCTGAAATCTAAAACTCTTAAACCATGTTATATGGTAAATTACAAAATTGATATTTACGAACAAAACACTACGATAATAGAAAATAAAATAGACCCGTGATCACGTATTAATAAACCTAATTTTAGCACGTATTAATATATCTAATATCTAGTAGTCCATGAGCCCATATAAATAGATTCGTGATCACATATTGATAAATCTAATTTTAGTTTTAGAGATATTATATGAAATAGATTTGTTAAAATGAAATGGCTGGCATGTTTGTTGCATACGTGCATTAAACTCATTCTTTTACACATTTCAATGCATTCTCCATCCATTAATCACCAATTATGAGAAGATGCCAGACTCTGAAGCACTATTCATTTGCTTAAATTAACATATAGGTTAATAAGGGTAAGGGTTTATAAGCGTATTTTTTATAATTTTAAAACAAAAATAATAGAAAATGTAACGTCCATGAGACTAAACGATGTAAGCGTTCCATTACCATTTACATATAGAACAACTAATGTAATTAGTATACATTTACATATAGAACACCTAATGTAATTAGAATAGATTAAGGAAGAATGTTTGAAATCTATATTATATATAAAAATATATATTTTAATCACATGTGTCAACGTCTGATGAATCCTAAACTTTTGTTTCCCGTGTTTATTTTCTATTAAATAGATATGATTTTAACCAAGTAATCTAAATAATTAAATGTCTATAATATAAATCTTCTTATTCAAAAATATTTTGAGAACATATTAAATTATAAGATTTCAATTATATTTTATCTTGAAAAATAATTTTATAATTCTTGAAATTTATTATGTTATTTATAATTTCTTAAATTTTTTTATTTATCATCTCATTAATAATTAATGACATGTAACATACAAAATAATAATAAAACCTAATAAATTTTAATATGTTGAATTTCTTTACACATAACCTAACTGGTAGATATATAAATGACGAAAAATGAAATTACTCTTTAAAGTTTGATTATTATATACAATTTTATACTCTTTTAAAGTAAACAACAGTTATAAAGTATAAATAAATTATAAATTATAAAATACAAAAGATCAAGAATAAAAGTTTTTTCGAGCGAGTAAAGAAACGAACTATTGGTTGACCCGAATTACCAACACGTTTTACTTCAGAGCTCTACTTTTTATCCATTTTAATTCTTACAATACATGATTTTTTTTAAATAATATCCGTAACATTTAGGTTTGTTTTAGAACATTTATTGAACATAGTTGATAGGAATAAAGTTTTAAATCATATTATATATATATATATATATATATATATATATATATATATATATATATATATATATATATATATATATATATATTTGTAATAATTCAATATTACCCTTCCTATCATATTTCAATCTAATTTACGTCACAACAAATTTATACTAACCATCATAGTGAAAGCACAAATTCTTGACCTCAATGGAAACGTTATTGTTATAACTACAAATGACTTTGTCATTAGATCCAACTAGTATTAAACCCCCGTCTTGCGGGGAGGCGTAAAACCTTACCAAGTAACACCAATGTCATACCACCGTCAGTGACCACCAACACCGGAAGAGTTTGCATTAAAAACTAAATAAAATTCGAACGAAAAGTAGATGTAAAAATATTGACCAACATACGGAAAACGCAAAACACTAAAAACAATAACTAAGTCGATCGAGGACCCGCACATTGCGATGGAGCTGTTAAATGAAAAAAATAGGCACATCAACGTTAAACCACAAGTACATGTTACGACGTATTAACTCTCAAAATTTAGACTGAAATGTAAACAAAAAAAAAACTATAAAAGATAAAAAGTATAGATGAGTAAAGTTGAAAATAAAAAATTATATGGGTTAAAAAGTAAAATATGTAAAAGTATTGGGTTTAAAATAAAAAAATTTATGAAAAAAAAAAAGCATGTACAATCTTCAATGCATATTGTACAACAATTAATGCAATTTTAAGTTGGTAATCTATCTATTCTAATAAAAAATGTTGAGTTGACATTTATCATAATATTACACCATCTAATCCTAATTTTCTCGCTTTACTCTCATATTAAATATTTAAATTAGCTATTAATTATATTATTTAAAACCTTTTTAAGACTAAAATAAGTTTTATTCAATTAAAAAAGAGTTCTTTTTATAAATTCAATTTCTAAAGAAACAATCTTTTATATAACATAAGTAATTTTTAAAATATCAAACTTTTTTAAAAACACAAAATATTTAAATTCAATGTTCTTAGAAATTAATTTTTTTATGAATTCAAAGTAACAATAAGAAATTTTTAGAAAATGACATTTTTTAAAACATTTTGATTTAGAAAGAAGCTTTCAAATTCTTTTAGATAAAAATAATTTAAAACAAAAGTTAAAGAAAATAATAACATTATTTTATTACATATAGTTGTTACTTATACATAATTTCAATCATATCATATTTCAAAACATCATTTTATAATTAATAAATTTTTATTACTAATCATTTAATATTTTATTTATTCAACCCGTGTAATACACGGGATACTAACTTAGTTAGAAATATTAAAGTCATTAGACCCAAATACACAACCAACCATTTCATTAAGTTGTATTATTTATCGCCAACAAGATATCCCGGTGATTAATTGATATGTCACAACCAAAAGGTTAACATTTTAAATTGAGTAAAATGTTATTTTCATCAATTATGTTTTGGAAAATTTGTCATTTCAATTTAAAAACTTTTTCTTTACGATTTCAGTCATTGTAGTTTACTAAATGTTACCATTTTCATCCACTCCACTAACTGCGTTAAGATATCCGTTAAATAAGAGGGTATTTTAGTCTTTTTTAGCACTCTAATTATCCTATTAAAACAAATTAATCAATTAATATTTAATTAAAACTAAAAAACATATGAAGCGACTAATGAGACCGGACACTTCGATTTAAAATCTTCGATTAACTCTAACTCATGTTGGTCGATTGAGATCTGCTTTGAAATTTCAATTAATCTTCATATTTTGTTCTAACGTGTACATTTATTCGATTGAGGTCTACTGTGAGATTGAGGTCTGCTGTTGTCACGCTTTGTTTGATTGACGTCTGCTATTGTCACATTACGTGCCAACAACAGACCTCAATCAAACAAAATGTGACAATAGTAGATCTCAATCGAACAACGGTGCACTTTCGAACAAAACATGAAGATCAGTTGAAATCTCACAGCAGACCTCAATTGAACAAAATAAGTTAGAGTTAATCAAAACCATTAAATCAAAGCGTCCGATCTCACTAGTCGTTTCATATGTTTTTTAGTTTGAAATGAAAAATTCAATAAAACGTTAGAGATGAAAATGACATTGTAATCTTTTAAATTTTATACAGAGCAAGTTGTGGTATGTTTATTTCAGAAATTTAAAATTGTAAGTTAAAAATATTAAGTTGTATTATGTGCATTGGTAGTTGCACATGTCAGTTGATATTAATTTGTCTTGATAAAATAGTGAAAATGGAGATCAAATGCAACTGAGAAGAGGGGGCCAGAATCTGAGGGTTGTAAGAAAAAGCTAGAGGGGCTCGAGGAAGGATGTGGATTTTAGCTTCTTGGTGTTTGCTGCTTTGGAGAACGTTTAATAAACCTTATTTTTTTTATTTTATAGTTTTGTTTACGATATAAACAGTTTTCCTTTTTTAAAACTCAATCAGATCCAAGTTAAGCATGCAATGACAGATCGACCATTAAAAGTACAATGATGAAAGAAGTGAATCAAAACAAACCTAAAAGATGTTGTTTGATAGCTTATTAATAATCATTAAAAAACTATTTTTAATAATTAACAGACTTTTAATAGTTAAAAGTTAATCTTAAGTTTGAATGGTTAATATGTAATATCTTAATGGTTACCTTTTAACCATTTAAACTTAAGGTTACCTATAAATTATTAAAAAACTATAAACCATTAAGATATAACTTTTTAATAACTGTTAAAAGGTTATCAAACAGCTCTTAAGAAAGTTAAGTTGTTAGTAAGTTTACTTGATATAAATTGTTACAAGCTTTTGGTGGGAGCTCATACATCAAACTTAATTAATCATCCAATATTTATGAATGTATTACATTTTTTCTAACTGTAAGTTAATGGTTAGTAAGTTAGTAATACCAAGTTAGTAATTATACGCTTATGTTAGGAATTGAACCCATGACCTCCGATAGAAGCAAAACTTCCTACCTCCCCCTTATACCATTAGACCAAAAAATCATTAGCAAATGAACTTATTACATACATATACGCACATACACACATACATATACATACTTATATAGATTATCACTAGTGTAAAAAAATGCGTAAATAAATAAAGAGTAAATTACACGGATCATTCTTGAGGTTTGTTCAAATTTCATATTTTGTCCCTGTGCTTAAAAACTATAGGTTTAATCTTAAGATTTTAAAAAACGTAACACTCTTAGTCCCTGCCGTCAACATCAGTTAATTTTTTTTTTAATTTTTTTTAAATGACCATTATACCCTTAAAGACATTATATAGTAAGACATAATATTTTGACCCACCTATTTTTTTTATTTAGAAAACAAATGAATATATTAAACAAAAAGAGAACACCCACTTACCTATATCCTTCCTCCGTCTAAATCTCTTCTCCTCATCCATGGCTACCACCTTGCAACCATCGCTATCCCATATAGCGATGATGGCTGCCAGGGATGGTTGTAAGTGGTAGTAGTGGTGGTGGCTGTTGGATTGGGGTGTATTAGTGGAGGTGGCTGAGAGGTGTATGGTGGTGGTTTGTTGTTACAGAGAGGAAAGAAGAAAGGTGAAATGAGGTGGGATTGGGGTGTAATATTGGTTTTAAGTTTTTGAATTGTTTTTTTGAATTATCTATTTTTAAAAAGAGAGGTAGAAGGGTAATTTCACACTCACGTAGCGGAAAATTTTATCGGCAGTTAGGGTTAGGGTCGAAAAATGTTACGTTTTTTCAAACCTTAGGGGTATACTTGTAATTTTTTCAACTCCAGTGACGAAATGTTAAAATTAAGCAAACCTTAGGGACGATTCGTGTAATTTACTTATAAATAAAAAATAGTTAATAACAAATAAACAATTGACAACCTAAGTTCAAGCTCTAAAGACAAAGCTCAAAAAAAATTCATTCAAGCTCAAGCTATTTTAAACTAACCAATGTGAGCTTAATGCCATAAGCTGCAACACTTAAATTAAAAACTTTCTAGAAAAATATTGATGCCACACGATCCAAGAAAAATTAATGGAATTTGTCTTAATTAATAGATAAAATTACAGAAAACGTTCTTTATGTTTATATAAAATTGCAGCTTATGTCCTTTATCTTTAAAACGCTCACATGTTGTCCACTTATGTACATAAAACGTTGCCCATTATGTCCTTTACACTAACGTCTGTTAGGTTTTTAGGTTAACTCAGTTCATGTGTGTGGCACAAAAGGGTAAAAATGTCTTTCCATGTCCTTTTTTTCTCAAATCGATCCCTCCCATCCCTGAGTATAGAAAACCCTTCCTGCGTGAACCCAAAAGCCTCTTTGGTGCGTGAAGCAAGGGATCTTTTCATGTTCGAAGTGAAGAAGATATATATGATCTCGACTAAATTTACGGTATGTTAATGGGTTTATTGTTTACTTTATTGTTAATTTTCATCTAGTAGGGTTTTAACCTTTGAGTTTGAATAATTGAAAATGCAGTTACGTATCCATCTCTTTCACACTTAATGTGCATCACAGTGGTTATTTCACCCAATTTCCAAGTCGTAGGTATGAACATGGCCATGTAAATGTTGTAGATTTTTTTGATACAGATAGGTTTTGTAAGGAAGAATTTGAATGTTAGATAAGAGATTTGTCTCGTAACGAGTAATTACCATTTTCAATTATTCGGTGGTGATTTGGATACTAGAATTCAGAGTTTAAATGGTGATGTAGAAACTCATAAATCATGTGTCTAAAGGTACTAGATAATTTGATGTTTTTGTTGAACATGAAAGAGAATAGGAAAATGATGATGATGAAAGTGAGTTTTATGTAGATGATGAAAATGAGGTAGATGATCGAGAAGCTGACATGTTGGCCTACAAGTTAAATGTTGATCTAGAAGATGAACTAGATGGTGATTTGAATAAAGCAGATAACTTAAAGGTAATAGCCAATGAGGAATTTGATAGTGGCTGTGAGTCCACTAAAAATATTGGGAGCATAAGAAAAAGGAAATTGAAATACATTTAAATGACTAATGGTGATGATAAAAAGTTTTTGATGGGAAAAATGTTTGGAAGTAAGAAATAAGCAAAAGACTTTTTGAAGCAACATACAGTTGAAAGTACAAGGCAATTAAAGGTGGTGAAGGATGACAACATTTGGGTGAGGGTACAATGTGCTAGAGACTTAGAAATAGGAGAAGGCGAATTTAAAAGTGGTGGTCAAAGTAAGTGTACCAAAGAAAGTGAAGGTTTAACAAAAGAAAGTGAAACATTTGTGAAAGATGGAGAGCCAAAATTACAAAAAAAAATAAATAAATGAGGTAGGCGAAAAAGACAAACCCTAACAAGTTTTTATGCCATTGAACTTTTTTAGTTTCAAAAAATGAAATTTCAGACACATGGATTGTGAAGACATTTAATTCTACTCATAAATGTCTTCAAAGTAGGAAAATAGTTGCTTGCACATCAATAGATCAAGGTGAGGTATCAGTCGGTTCTTTAACCTTGGAGAAGGCAAATTTTGTGCCTGAATTGGCCTTCAATCTCCTAAGTGTATCACAAATTTATAATAAGAATATTCTTGTGATTTTTAAGCCTAATGAATGTTTGTTTCTTAAGCCTGAATTTTTAGTTCCAGACGATTTGGTGATTATGCGAGCTCCGAGGAAAAATGACACATATCTACTCGATATGAACTCTAAAGAATCAACCTCTACCATGACTTGTCTCCTATCAAAAGCTTCCTCTTCTGATCATTTCTGTGGCATAGACGTTTAGGGCATGTGAATTTTAAAAATATTAACAAATTGGTTAAAAATAATCTTGTCAAAGGATTACCACAAAAGGATTTTTTTGTAATTGAAAAGTGCATGTCTTGTGATAAAGGAAAATAGCACAAGAAATCACATAAGCTTAAACTAGAAAACTCTATTTCTAATCCTCTTGAGTTATTTCATTCTGATTTATTTGGTCCAATAAGTGTCAAAAGTATCGCTAAGAAATCTTACTGGTCTTGTTGTAATAGATGATTTTTCAAGATACTCTTGGGTCAGGTTTTTATCACACAAAGGGGAGACAGCATAGGTTTTGCAGAAACTGATTCTGACTATAGAAAACATCAGCAACAAGAAGGTTATGGCGATCAAAAGTGACAATGGAACAGAGTTTAGAAACCAGATCTTTTATACATTCTGTTCAAGCAAAGGGATTCTCAGACAATTCAACGCTGCAAGAACACCTCAGCAGAACGGTGTCGCTGAAAGAAAGAATCGCATTCTTATTGAAGCAACCAGGACTAAGCTCATAGAATCTAAACTTCCTATTATTTTCTAGACAGAAGCAGTCAACTGTGCCTCCTATGTTCTAAACAGAGTCTTAATTGTGAAAGACAATATGAAGAGTCCCTATGAACTATTTCACTAGCGAAAACCATTGATTAACTTCTTTAGTACTTTTGGCTACTCATGCACATTGTTGAATACTCAAGCTTAAAATTCAAAGTTTGGAGCAGTGTCTGATGAATGTTACTTTGTCCGATATTCTTCAACTCAAAAGACTTATAGAGTATACAACAAACGAATAAGAATTGTGCAAGAATCTTTCTATGTTGATTGGCAAGAGTCAAATGTTTCCAACGTTGGTTCTGATCCGGAATGGTTCTACGATTCAAACTCATTCCTTCATCAAGTGGTCAATTCTTTATTCCCGCTCAACCTCAACCAGATCTTCAACCTGAACCAGAACCACAAACTCAACCTCAACCTCAACCTCAACCTCAACCTCAACCTCAACCTCAACCTCAACCTCACCTCAAATCTCTTTAATACCATCATAACAATCACAAAATCCTTTTTCTAACTAACCATCCACCTTACCGTCATCCACCTCACAACCATCATCACCACAACCCATTTCATCCAATTCCTCAACCCTAAACACTAACTTCAAAACCCTAAAAGACCATCCACATGATTATGTCAATGGATCAATATCTGACGGTGTCAGGACTCGAAGCCAATCTGGGCTAATCAATGAATGTCTCTTTGCTTGTTTTCTATCTAAAATTATTCCTAAAAATGTCACCATGGCACTTCAAGACCCAAGTTGGGTGGAGTTAATGCAATTAGAGCTCCAACAGTTCAGAAAATTGAAGGTGTGAGAATTAGTTGATCTTCCTCCAAATAAGTATCCGATTGGTACAAAGTGGGTATTCAAGAACAATCAGATGATTGTGGGGTAGTAATAAGAAACAAATCAAGGCTGGTTGTTCAAGGATTTGCTCAAGAGGAGAGGATTGACTACACTGAGTTGTTTGCCCCTGTGGCCCGGGTTGAAGCCCTTTGTATCTTTCTCGCTCATGCAGCTTACAAAATCTTCAAAGTCTTCCAGATGGATGTAAAGTGTGCATTCTTGTATGGAGACATTGACGAAGAGATCTATGTTTGTCAACTACAAGGTTTCAAAGATCCAGATTTTCCTGAAAAAGTCTACAAATTGGATAAATCCTAGTATGGATTACATAAAGCTCCTAGATTCCGGTACAAAACCCTAACACAGTATCTTCTCGAAAAAGGTTTCATACAAGGAACTATAGGCATGACTTTGTTTAAGAAGGTGGTTAACAGAGATGTTCTCATTATGCAAGTGTATGTTGACGAAATCATCTTCGAATCGACAAATGAGAAGTTGTGCAGAGATTTTGAAGAAGTGATGAAAGAACGCTTTGAAATGAGCATGATGGGGGAGATGTGCTTCTTCTTAGGATTACAAGTCAAACAAAAGTCCGATGGAATTCTTATCCATCAAGAGAAATACATTCTGGAAATCCTATAGAAGTACAACATGGATGATACTTCTCCGGAACTTACTCCGTTTTCTGCACAAACCTGCTTAACTCCTGATGACAATGGAAAGCCAGTGGATGCTCACCGTTATCACTCAATGATCAAATCACTGATGTATATCATCACGAGTCATCCAGATATTACATTCGTTGTGTGTTACTGCGCTCGATATCAAGCTAATCCAAAGGAATCTTATGAGAAAGCTGTTAAATGAATTTTTTGCTACTTGAAGGCTTCTCCCCGATTGGGTCTTTGGTACCTAAATGGAGGAAATTTTGATCTTCATGCGTACTTTGATAGCGATCATGGAGGTTGTAAGCTTGATAGAAAGTTAGTTACGGGTGGATGTTAATATCTTGGGGATTGCCTTGTTTCATGGCAAAGCAAAAAGCAGACCACAGTTTCGCTGTCCACAGGAGAGGCTGAGTATATTGCTGCTTCAAGTTGCTGCTGTCAAGTGCTGTGGATTCAACATCAAATGATGGATTACAGGATTAACTTTCTTCACACATCGCTATTCTATGATAATGAAGTAGCTATTGGAATTGCCAAGGATCCCATTCATCATACCCGCACCAAGCACATTGAAACAAGAATCCATGCAATCTGAGATGCACAGGAGAAGGGCTTTATAGATATTATTCCCATAGACACCAAAAGTCAAAAAGCCGATCTTTTTACAAAAACTTTTGATAAACCTCAGTTTTATGAATTGATCAACATGTTGGGTCTAATATCTTTTTAAAGCAAATTCTGGTGATTGTCTGTAAATATTTAATATCTTTGAGTTTAAAAAAATTAACTAATTAAAATTTTATAATATATATTTTTCTAAATTCATATGCTAAGAAGCTTCGAGACCCACACTTCCCCAAAGTGTCTTCCAGTTCAAAAATGAAATTTCTTTAGTTGCACTTAAATAGAAATTTCAGGGGAGAATAGACTGAATAGATTAAGAATTAGCTTTTTAATGATTTCGTGTATATAACATCTCATCTTTGTATCCTGTAGGATTCAGGAAGCTTGGATAATGTCTGAAGGAGGTCAGAGGCGTTGCGTTGGGATATGTCGGTAGGCCCGGTGGCCTAAAACGAAGTAAACAGTGATTGTGTGACTTAACTAAGATTCAACACTCAGTGATAAGGATCATTCCCATGTCATCTCAGCCTGCACAAAGTTACAAGTCTCGTCAAAAATTGGATTGAGAGTGGCTAATATCTGTTTTGATCCTGTATTACCAAATTTCCCTCATCCTTAAGCCATGAATAAATTGCGTGCCCATTTCCTCTGCTATGCATAAGCATTGACGTGGAGTGATGATCATCTCTATTATACGTGAGTATAGACTTGAAGCTTTCATCAACACGCTCAAATGATCATCTCCTCTATTATACGTAAGTATAGACCTAGAGCTCTCATTATCCATCCATCAATCATGCCATAATATATATCTCAATGGATGTCAAATGTTCTGTATCTATGTCCATCTCAGAAGAATTCAAGCAGAATCAATGATTACACTCAATAAACCATGATGACGAGATGAGTTCTTTACTGAATGACTGTGGGAACCAAGTTACTTGAGCATTCTTAAACGAACCCAAAACATGCTAAAATCAGTTACAGGTCACCCGTTGAAAAGAATACGACATGGTTTTAAATGGACAAGCATATTGGTAATCCCGCCAATCCTTGATTCTCTAGACGATTTCTTGAAAAGCATGTCTGATATCCTTTTTGTTGTTTTAAGTTAGTCTCGTGGCTGGAGAAGTCTCTTTTTTTCATTAAAGTTAATTCCATGCGAAACTATTATTTCGCTGTGCAAAACTATTGTTTCGCCTTACGAAACTATTGTTTTGCTGACTGGCTCAGCGTGCGAAACTATAGCTTCGCTGGCAGTGTCGCTAGACACAAGTTTTGACCATGTACCCAGCGAAATTATAGTTTTGGCCTATCCAAAACTATGTGGTATAAATATCTGTTTTGACCATTGTTCCGCTATATGCGAAAGACCCTATTTAAAAAAAAACTGACGTCACTATTTTATTGTGGAATCAAAATCATCATTTACGCTATTCTTTCATTGTTCCAACCGGTAAAGATCGATTATTAACCTGTTTCGAACCGTGGAAATATGTTTTGAATGGATTTTGGGACAAAAATTCAATCTGCGACTTTTGGGTTTCGCACAGTCATTGTGCGAAACTAAGGTCTCTTTGTGCGAAACTGAACGAAAGTTCACTGATCTGAGCGAAACTGTCTAGCCATATTGCCCGCGTGCACTGAACAGTTTCGGTTGGATCATGCGACTCTATAGTTTTGAAGCCCTTGCGAAACTATACTTTCGCCGTGCAAAAGTATATGCGATTCTGATTTTTGTTATGACTAAGTCCAAACAGTTTCGCCCGGCTTGTATGAAACTATAGTTTCGTACCTTCTGCGAAACTATAGTTTCTAAATGTGAAACTATAGTTTCTCAATGCGAAACTTGTTGCAAAACTAATTTCAATTTTTTATTTTTAGTTTTTAATTTATCCTTTTTATTTTAATAATTATTAAATGTTTAATTAATACTATTGAACTAACAAAATTTCGGTTTCACATACAAATCCTATGGGAAGCTTAAAATTTGATTCGAGATCAAACGTGGTGGCATATCTAAACAATAGACACCCAAAGACCACTGGTTTTCGAGACGCTATCTCTTGGTTGAAAAGGTTTCACATTCACTACTTAATCTCTCACTCTCCTATAATAGATGAAAGACAGATTAGAGACTTTTGGAGAACAATTGATTATGATTCCAAAAAAAAGATCATCAGAGCGTCTATTCAGGGGGAGCTGATTAAGATCTCAGTTGAGATGGTGGCTAAGGCTTTGAGGCTGGAAGGTGATATGGGTAAGGATGTAGAGATGTCTGATTCTGAAGTTATTGCAGCATTCAAAGCAATTAGATACAAGGGAACCGATTTCAAGAAAAGAAAGGAGATCAAGAAGCGTATCTATCGAAGGAATGGAGGTTCATTGTGCACATTTTCATCAGTTGCTTGGATCATAGAAAGGGTGGATCTGATGGGCTGAATCTAAAGTGGTCCACGGCCATGATCATATTCTGTAGAGGAGAAAAGGCAAACATGCCCAAACTATTCATGGCTATCTGCTGGAGAACATCATGGCTCTAAAGAAGGATAAGTGGCTTTTATACCCAAGATTCATTCAGATCATTCTCGATTATTTGAAGCCAAACATACCGAAACTTGGAGATGAGCTGAAGTTGACCCCTATGAACTCGAGAATATTTGCTGATTGTGCTGCCTCCAGGCATGATTTTTTTGGAAAAAATTCATACTTTCTGGAGAATATGTACACTAAGGATATATGGAACTATATCAAGACCCTGATCCCTTTGGAGGAACAAAGAGTAGCAGCAAATGAAGGAAATGCAGAGGAGAGGAAGAAAAGAAAGAAATATACAAAAGAAACTGAGATGACGTTTGAGGAGCAACTGGTGAAATGTAGGAAGAGATAAGGAAGAAAAGGAAGAGAGAGTGGAGAGAAATCATCTTCACAAGTTAGAGTTGATTCTCTTGCACGGAAAAGAAAGGAGTAATCAGAGAGAGAAGGACACAGAATCAGAACTTGATGAGGATGTAATCAGGAATGTTAACACATCTTAATCAAACAAGCTAATCATGATCAAGACTAAACTGATAAACTCCAAAGAGAGAGAGAGAGAGAAAGGCAGAAGGAAAGGGAGATGGATGAAATAAAGAAGATGATGCTAAACTAACAAGATTTTATTAGATTGCTGGAAGAAGTAAGCGAGTTGAGAAGAAGAGCTGGTGTTGCTAATGTACCAACTGATCAGGAAATTCAGGAAATGACTGACACATCTCAGTATACATTCATTCACAAGTCATCTGAAGTTGGTGGTAGTGGTGTCGGTGGATCTTGAGCGGGTGGAGGTGATGTTGGTGTTGAAACTATTGAAGCTAAGAAAAATAATAGAGATGGCGATGTGAGACGAAGCGGTGCTGTAGGAAGCGGTAAAGGAGACGTTGGAGGAAATATTGATAAGGTGATATAGGCTGGATTTATGGATTTAGGGCTGGATATAGATACTGATCTTACTGGAGATGTAGGGATCAGGGAGGAGAGAGCAGGAGATGAAAAAAGAAATGTAGAGCTCAAGTTAATAGATGAAGAGGAGGAGGTTGAAGAACAACTTGTGGACTGTGATTCTGAGCCAGAATTCTATGAAGTAGAAGAGAGACCAGTGACATATGTGGCTCAGAGGAGTTCAGCTGAAGGACACATCATAAAGATGCATAAAGAGGATTGGTTCATAAAGGTGAAAGAGCCAGAAAAGCTAACCCCGCTCTTTCAAAACATCAGAGAACTGGACAGGAAAGAATCTGATAAGAAGATCGTGAGTTGGAAGTACAATCCAGAACTGAAGATGTTTATGATAAAGAGGCATGGGGGGATCTCATATCTGTAAAAGTGGAAGGCGTTTAAGACTCTTACTTGGTGGGATTTGAGAAGGCTAACAGAGATCCCCCTACTAGATTCTGGTTTAAGCGCGCGCGTCACATTGCTAGAACATGAGATTCGCCAAGGCATTCAGGACTTGGATACATGAAAACAGAGAGGAGGAGGTCAAGAAAGATTTAGATTAAGGAATAGGAAATGAGAAGATAGTGCTGTAGCTGAAGCCTGCAAAGATCGTCAATCGGGTGAGGGTACCGAACAAGCAACCGTGAAGACTGCAGAAGTTTGAGAAATGGTTCTATGATAACCAAACTGGTGAGGCAGTAGTGCGGGTGAAGGATAGAAATGAAATAACATTGTTTAATCCAATGGAGGTATTCTCATTTAGTGATGATGATCTAAAGGTATTATGCGAAAATCAGATTAAGTTTGGTGAAGGAGAACGAGACCAAGGTGGAGCCTAGTTTGTTAGAGAGAGTGGCCAACAAAGCTAGGGGGTCAGATTGGAGATCAAGCAGCTCGAAAAGAGTGTGTAGGAACATGATGATCGGGAAGCAGAAGTAAAGGACTTGGCAAGGATGTAGGAGAAAGCATCGGTAGGAGCTAACCTAGAAGACCCGGCAGGTGAATACCCCCCAAGGGGAGTATTGATGATCAAGTATAGGGTGGTATTCACATTGCTATTAGTTATAGCTTAGTTATTATTGTAATAGGATCTAGTTTAGTTTTGTTAGTATTGTGTACCCTGTGGCATAAGAAACTACATGCGAAACTGTAGTTTCGCTCGGTAGTTTCACATGGTCACAGAGCATGACAGTTTCGCATCATACGAAACTGTATACGAAACTAGGTCCTGTATAAATATGTTTGTTTGTTGATCATTTTGTAACTTTTGGAACATTAATGAAATGCTACTGATTTGATTTCATTGTTTATTGCTAAGAGCTTATTATTATTATCTTTTAGCATTGTTCTTTATCATCTTATTAAAAGCATATTTCAAATGGGTTTTGCTTGATTGTGTTTATTCTTGTATCATTACTTGGTCCCCAAGTTATTGGAAATAGTGATAACTCGAGGATTCTGGTATTAAAACTTCTTCAAAAGCACGTTTATACGATCATTTGGACCAACAGAAATATTATGGAAGTTTGCAACATGTACAAATGTTGTATAATTTCATAGAAGCATGGATGATTATGAAAAAAACTAATTATGATGCACATTTATGGTTATCAAAGATCAATCCTAAACGCTAGTCAAGATCTTATTTTTCTTGTAAACATATATTAATGTTGGTATATTCTAGGTATTTACTAATTATGCTTTACTAACTATGCTTTTGTGTTGGATCATATGAGGCTGGTGCAACCAAAAAAACACTTAGAGCATTTTGAAGTACAATATAAGAAGTCTTCCGAAGACAAAGCTGCTCTTCCAAAGACAAATTGAAGATCTTCCAAAGCTTAAGTATGAAGAACTTCCGAAGGAAAACTAAGTCTTCCGAGACTAATAGTTTTCCTTGAGAAGTATATGAAGAACTTCCGAAGGTAGAACCAAGTCTTCCAAGACCAAGTAGTTCTCCTTCCAAAGCATTCACACTTAGAAGATCCAAGACAAAGTCTTCCAAAGAATGAAGTCAGGAAGACTAGCAGAAGACTAGGAAGAAGTTGATTCTTCTGAAGTATAAATAGGCCTCGGAAGAATTTATTCTTCGGAAACCATTTTGCCTTCGGAAGAATCAACTATGAACCAGTGGACATAAGTATGGGTTGTCTGACATCCGCTGCCAACTCTAATACACTGCATGGCGCTTTCCCACTCCCATGCAGTTGACCATACTTTAATTCACTGTTCACCTTTATCAGTTAGTACAGTTACCATACTTAGTTGGTGACAAAAGGTAAGTCATGGACCTGTCATGACTACCTAATCTAGGATATTATTTTATCTTAGATACTTTACTTCTAGCAATATAGTATTTGTCTAGTGGTTAATTCCAGCTGGTTTTTCAAGTATAACCGGCTGTAGATAGTAGTATATATAGTTTCTCATTGTAACTTAAGTAACCATGCTTGTAAGAGTCTTGTGATACTAAGTTGAGAAGTAATATATACAAGTATCTTGAAAACCATTCTTGTGTTCATTAACTTAGTATATTATTGTCAACTTAGTTAGAGATCCTGCTTTATCAACCGAGTGAGACTTAGTGAGTTTGTGAGATAAAACTTGTGTTGAGAGACCAACACTGATCCTGCAATTGGTATCAGAGCTTTTTAGGCTCTTGATTGTGAGATCTAACCATCCCAAATCACCATTGTTTCTTCACACTTACTCACTTCACTTAAATGGCTCTTAATTAAAAATTTTCTGACTCTGAGATCGAAACCATTACCAAGGCTCCTATCATCATCCCTGATGATTTTGGAACCTGGTGCAAACGTATTGAAGGTTTCATCAAGTATCAAGACAGCCGCATGTGGAGATCTGTCACTAATGGTCCTTACAAGCCAAAGGTGGCGGCCCTGGCCGGTAATGGCGACATGATTGAGAAAGCTATTAAAGACTACTTTGATGAAGACTTCAAGAAGATGGACATCAACTGCAAAGCCATGACCGTGTTGCTTACTGCTATACCAAACTCCATAATGGTAGGCTTTCAGTAATGCGAGAATGCCAAAGAGCTATTTGATGCTTTGAAGCTGATGTACTTTTGTTCTACTGAATCAAATGAGAACAAGAAAGATATGTTGAAGCAGAAGTTTGAGAACTTTACTTATGTTGTTAGTGAGACCTTGAGCCAACAATACTTCAGGTATATGGACTTGATCACCTCTCTTCAGACTATGGGAGTTGTTCTTGAGAAAAGAGACATAGTCAAAAAATTCATGAGTGCACTTCCTCATGAATGGACTTTTTACTATGTCTCAATCAAGAGAACTGAAAATCTCAACACTCTCACTATGACTGAACTGTATGGAATCCTTGATGGATACCGTATGGAGATGGAGACTAAGAAGAGCAACCAGATGAACAAACCCTCAAATCCTACAGTCAACAATGCTCTACATGTTGTTGAAGGATCAAGAACTCCTCGGCCTCAGTTGTACCTGAACTATCCCTAACAACCATCATCCTCTTCTGGGCCATACATCACTTTCCCTGAGACACTCAGGTCTCAACAGGCTCAATACACTCCCTTCCAGGATAGTTGTGCTTTTGTTTCAGGGAGTGAGCACTCTGGAGATTTTCAATTCTGTTTTGGTGATCTAGAGTGTTTCAGCCCAGATGATGTTGAATATATGGACATTGTCCAGCAAATGGCTCTTTTAACCTACAGAAGAAAGAAGTTCTTTATAAGAACCAAAATATAGTTTCCTCAGAACCCAACTAATAGCAAATTCGGGTTTGATAAGAGCAAGGCCAAATGCTACAACTGTAACCAGCTTGGTCACTTTGCTAGGGAATGTAAAGCTCCAAGATCTAATCCTGGAGCAGCTCAAGCCTCCCAATATCCTGCTACCTCAAAGGCTGCAACCAAACCCACTGAGCCGCAAACTGTAGCTGTGGCTCAAGAGGTTGACTGGAGCTTTATGGTGTAAGATGTCCCCCTGCTCAAGCTCTTATGGCTGGAACTTAAGATAGCAAGGTATATGAACATCTCTATACCCCAGCCTGTATTGCTAAGGTTAAATTATATTAGGACTACAACATGGAAATTAGATCTGATATTGAGTCCTTAAATATCCTAAAATCTAATTTTAAGATAGCAGAATCTGACTATAAACTTAAAATAGAAGAGTTAGAGAAAACTGTGTCCTCTTTAAAACATGAACATACCAACTATAGGACTCAAATAAAAGATCTAATATCCAAGTAGATTGAAGCTCAAGCCTAACTAGTAATGGCTGAAGCTAAAGCAGAGAAGTATGCTATTCAAGAGCATAACTTCAACACCATTATAGCATCATCCTCCCGCATTAAGGTATGCTATCAAAACAAAAGTGGGTTGGGATCCAATGAAATTACTCCACCACACTCTCTTGTGTCTATTAGACAGCCTAAATGTGGTACTAATGTGCAAGAGGTTCCAACTGCTGACCTACTACTTAGTGAGCTAAAGAATGATGCAATAATGGAAACCACCACAGGGAAGGATAAGGTAGAAAACCTCATCCCCACAGTTGATAAATCCTTGACCACCAAAGCCAAAAAGAATAAGATCAGGGCAGCAAGAAAAACTGTCAAAAAGGTGTATTCATCTCAGCTGGATTCCAAGTGGTTTGAAGTTCTGATTCAGGAAAGGAGTGTAGTACCAGCACTCCTATCCAGCCAAAGGATCATAAATTAAAGGGAAAGGCTGTTGAAGAAGAGAAGAAGTGTAAGAAACAACAGCCCACATGTCCCACCAAGAATAACATTAAGTGCATAATCTGTGGTCTGCATAACCACATGGCTAAAGATTGTTACTACAATCCAGCATGCACACATTATGCAACCAATGTTAAGAAAGGAGTCAAGGATGGTTTCAAATTTGGACCTTACCATATGATCCAAGTGTTAAGGAAAGGAAAGCTTGTTTCCAAAGCCAAGTTTCTTTCGGAAGAAACTCATTCTTCCGAAAGAAAAATAGCTTTGGAAGACAAGCTAAAGAATAAAAAAGAAACAAAAATATTTCCTTGAAACCTTTCGAGAAGAAGACTGCTTCGAAAAGAAAAGGTGGTGAAAACTTCTTCCGAAAAGAAAGAAGCCTCAGAAGCAAGTCATGCTGCACAAGCCTCCTTAGGCTCATCAACACTAGTTAACCATAGGATGGAATGGAAAACCAGAAAAGGTGCTGCAGCCCAAGCCTCTTCTTCACAAACTATAATTGAGCCCACATGTATACAACTTGGTTCAGTTATATCATCTACATTGGAAGAACCCAAGACCAACAAGGCTTGGGTTTCTAATAATAACTAATCATTTCACCTTATGTGCAGGGACATCCACATGACAAGAATGGAAATGTCTGGATTGTGGACAATGGATGGTCCAGGCACATGATAGGGAACAGATCTCTCCTACAACAATTTGAACATTTTGATGGAGGTCCTGTTCAGTTTGGAGGTGAAGCCGGAGGATACATTTCTGGTAGAGGTAGTGTATCAAATGGTAAGTTAAACATTGACAAAGTAAACTTTGTCAAACAGCTTAAACACAATCTCATGAGTGTTTCTCAATTCTGTGATCAAAAGCACCAAATGCTTTTCACAAAACATGAGTGCATTATCCTCAAACCCAGGATGACAATTCCTTAGGAATTGGTTCTTCTTAGATCTCCCAGGAAAAGGGATATGTATAAGCTTGATATGAACAATGCTTCTTCATTGGGTGAAGTATCATGCTTTCTTTCCAAAGCTACTGGTGATGAGTCAACTTTTGGCATAAAAGAATGTGCCATGTTAATTTCAAGACCATGAATAAGCTGGTTAAAAATAATTTGAGATATGGTGTGCCTAAAAAGGAGTTTTTCTGTAAAGATAACTGTGTTGCTTGCCTGAAAGGAAAGCAACACAAGGTTTCTCATAAATCCAAAGAGGTTAACTCCATCACCACTCCATTACACTTATTGCACATGGATCTTTTTGAACCCATAAGTATAATGAGCATTGGAAGAAAATCATATTGTCTTGTGATTGTTGATGATTTACAAGATTTACATGGGTATTCTTTTTAAGAACTAAAGATGAAACGGCTAAAACTTTAAAATCTTGTATTCTTAAAATTGAAAATTAAAAGGATCACAAGTTAAAAATCATTAGAAGTGATCAAGGGACTGAGTTTAAGAATCAAGTTCTTGACTCATTCTGTAACTCAAAAGGGATTACCAGACAATACAGTGCTCCTAGAACTCCTCAATAGAATGGTGTTGCTAAAAGGAGGAACATGACACTTATTGAGGCTGCAAAAACTATGTTAGCTGATTCAAAGCTGCCTCTAACTTTCTGGGCAGAGACAGTCAGCACTACATGCTATGTGCAGAATAGGGTTCTCATTGTTAAGCCCCATGGAAAGACCCCTTATGAGTTACGGAACTAGAGGCCACCGTTCATTGGCTTTCTTAGGTCCTTTGGCAGCATGTGTACCATACTTAACACAAAAGATAATTTAGCAAAATTTGCCAAAAAGTCAGATGATGCTATCTTTGTTGGATATTCCTCAACCTCTATTGCTTATAGAGTGTATAATATTAAAAATAAACAATTTGAAGAATCATTCGACATTGTTGTTAATGAGCACACTCCTTGTGTTAGAGGGAATGGCCCTGATCATATCTTCTAATTTAGAATTGTTTCCAAACTATTCTAAACCATCTTGTGAGAATGTTTCAACGAGAACAGGAACTCAAAGTGACCTCCATGAAGATCAAATGTTTGAGTTACCCAGACCTATTCCCAGTTCTCCAAGAGGAATTAAAGAATAAGCTCCGACTACTGGAAGTCCTGAAAGCTTGAACATCTAAGGAAATAATAGAGCTTCAAACAAGTTGTCAGCCAACTGAGCCTCAAAACTCATCAGCTAACAACTCCAGCATTTAACACTAAGCTGATGAAGACAGTAATCTGGAGGAACAAGCAACTGTTGATACTGCTTCTCAGCAGAATATCATTGATGTTATCACACATTCATTCAATCAGTCCTCATTGAATGAGTGTGAGACATCAGCTGGTTATCGTATTCAAAATCCTGAGCAAAACTTCTCAAACTTGGATCTATCTATGTAACTAGATGTGATTCCTAGGCTCAGGATACACAACACTCACCCAGCTGAGAACATCATTGGGGATGTCTCAGAAGGTGTGAGAACAAGAAGTCAAACCCACATTGGGAATGTCAGCTTGTACTCATGCTTTCTCTCTCAAATGGAACCAAAGAAGGTGGAAGAAGCCCTAAAGGACAATAATTGGATTGAAGTTATGCACGAGGATTTGCTTTAATTCAAGAGACAAAAGGTATGGAAATTGTGTCCATTGCCACCTGGCCAAGTCCCCATTGGCACTAAGTGGGTATTCAGAAATAAGAGAGATGATAGAGGTTTGATCATCAAGAACAAGGCAAGACTTGTTGTTCATGGATACACACAGGAGGAATGCATAGATTACACTGATGTCTTTGCACCTGTTGCAAGACTTGAGGCTGTAAGAATCTTCCTTGCTTTTGCAGCATCCAAGAACTTCATTGTCTATCAACTTGATTTCAAATGTGCATTTTTATATTGGGATATCGATAGAGAAGTCTATGTGTGTCAGCCACCTGGATTTGAAGACCTACAGCACCCCAACTATGTGTGCAAACTAGATAAAGCTCTTTATGGGTTGCATCAAGCACCTAGGCTGTGGTATGAGACCCTGTCTCAGTTTCTTCTTAGGAATGGCTACACCAGAGGCACCATAGACAAGACATTGTTCATAAAGAAGTCTGGGAAGGACATGCTGCTTGTTCAAGTCTATGATGATTTCATCATATTTGGTTCCTCAAATGACCAAATGTGAAAAGACTTTGAAAGCATCATGAGGAAGAAATTTGAGATGAGTTCAATAGGAAAGATGGATTTCTTTCTTGGAATTCAAGTGAAGTAGATGGAAGAAGGGTTCTTCATCAGTCAATCTAAGTATGTCAAGGACATCTTAGACAGATTTGAGATGAAAGATTGTAAGCCAGCCAAGACACCTATACCTAGAAATCACAATCTTTGTCCTGATTCTGAGGGGGAGGATACAGATTAGCATCAGTACAGGGCGATATTGGATCTCTAATGTATCTCACTGTAAGTAGACCTGATATCATGTTTGCAACCTGCAATTGTGCAAGATATCTGGCTGCTCCCAAAGTGTCTCACCTAATTGCTGCCAAGAGAATTCTTAGATACCTTAAAGTAGCTCCCAAACTGGGTCTCTGGTATCCTAAAAATAAGGACTTCAATCTCTATGGGTACACTGACAATGATTATGGTGGCTGCAACATCAACAAGAAATCCACATCCGAAGGATGTCAATTTCTTGGAGGAAGGATTATCTCCTGGCAATGCAAGAAGCAATCATGTGTCTCTACATCAACTATTGAAGCTGAATACATTGTTGCTGCGAGTTGCTGTGCACAACTGCTATGGATTCAGAATCAGATGCTGGACTATGGTTTCAACTTTATGGAGACTCCTATCCACATAGACAACAACAGAGCCATTTCTATCACAGAAAATCCGGTCAAGCACTCCAAGACAAAGCATATCGACATTAGGTATCATTTCATTAGAGATATTCATGAGAAAAATCTAATAAAGCTAGTCAAAGTGAATTCAAATGAACAATATGCTGACTTGTTCACCAAAGCCTTTGATGAACAAAGATCTAAAATTTAATTATAGCTATTGGGATGATTAACATTGACTAGTTCTCTTTTGAAAAACCTTTCTAAATATGTCTTGTCTATGTTGTCTAAATACAATCTAAGCCCTGTTACAAAAAAAGGCTTTCTTCAAAATCTAAGTGTAAATACTTCCGAAGAGAAATTTACCCTCAGAAGAGATCTTTATCCTTCTTCCGAAGACAAATTCCTCTGCATAAATATTATCTTCCGAAGAGTTTTTAGCCTTGGAAGAACAATTGATCATAGATCAAATCTACTTCCAAAGCTTACTAACTTCTATTTTCGGAAGAAGATTGTACTCTCGAAAGCAAACTTGTCATTGAGACATGGTTTGCTTTCAGAAGAAAAAATGACTTCGGAAGACAATACTGAGAAACACAAGTGTTTTCTCTCGGAAGCAATTTTACCTTCGGAAGAAAACCTTTACTATGTAACGGAAATCTTTGGGCCCCACTCTGTAAAAAGTAAGATTTCATTGATGATTGTCAGAATATTTTGAATGGTTCATCTTACCGCCCCTGTCAAATCGAAACCCAAACAATCCTTTCACCTTATCGGTTTGATTTTTTAACCCCCATTTAAAATTTTCGACTCTCTTTCTTTACTTTCTTTACCACCGCCAAAGCCCCAAATTACCACTACCTTCTTCACTCACTCTCAAATTCCTTCAATCCAACTGTACCTCTTAACAATGGCCATAAATCCCAACATAATCAGGTCGCTATCCTTGATTCTTCAAAGGATGCCGACTTAGCCCCTATTGTCGAAATTCTATCCCAATAGGCATACTTCATCGCCCTCACTATTAACCCCACCATCTACTCTAACCTATGGCTGAATTCTGGGCCAGTGGTTGAATGGAAACACTAAATGATGAAAGGGTCATCAGATCGAGGATCTGCGGGCAGGAGATCACCATTGTTGAATCAACCATCAAGGAGCATCTGGAGCTTCATGATGAGGGCGCCCCTACTGAATTCCCAAAATCTGAGTTGGAATACACTTACACTCAGATGGGATATGGCAGCGATATGAGCAAGTCTACAGTCTATAAATTTAACTTCCCCTACAATTGGAAGTTCTTGCTGCACATCGTCGCCTATCCAACAAGTCTGGGGGATGGGATCAAATCCCAAATGATCTGGGCTGCCTAGTCCGATATGAGCAAGACACAGATTGAGAAGTCTGTCAGGCACGTACCTATCCAGGTTTCTTTAAGTTCCTCCTCCAGCTCTTCTACTTCTCAAGATGATGCTTACCAAAAAGGGTGAGAATGTACAGAAACAAAGATATGAAGAACCTTGCCTTGCCATCATAACAACTTGCCTTGATGCCATATCTTCTTTTTACCCTACACAGCAACACCCTGTAACCATCTTCCCTCAAACAGCTCCCATTACTATTCAAGTGGACCCAAAGATGCTTATAGACCTCAACAGATTTTTTACCACATTTCTGATAAGCTCATCCATTGAACAACCTTCCCCTGATGTAGTCGTTGCCTACTTTGGAGCTGAGAAGCTTCAAAGGCTGAGTGCACCACCTACCTCTAAAAAGGAAGTTGGTCAACCTAAGGTCTCTATTGAACTTGAGATTAACTTCGAAGGGGATATACAGACTCATGGCCCAACAACCAATTTGGAAGGGACAGGTAGTGCAGTTCCAATTACTTCCGAAGCAGAAATCAAAGCTGTGAAAGGAATAATTGAATTGTCTTCCTTTTCCAATGATCTGTTCATCACAAAAGCCATTCTTGACATTGCCTCTGAGGTAAACAGTGAGGACTTCCTTACAACCCCTCTCTCCCAAATACCATAAGTTCAAACCCCCTCGCCCCAACCTGAATCCTCTAAACTTGAGTCTCCAAAGGCTGAATCTTCATCTGATCCTAAGGGGAAAAGGAAGCTCACTGCTGAGGAGCTTCTAGAGGAGTAAAGATTAGAAAAGCTCAAGAAGAAAGAAAGAGTTGATACTGGGAAGCTGTTGGCTACAAGTAGCAAAGTAGCAGCAACCCCTCAAGAAAGTATCAACAATAAAAAGAGAGTGGAGGTCATTGACAGGCTCATCAGCCTGGGAGTAGACAATGAAGAAATCCTTCTACGCCCACTTGATGAGCTTGTGAAGATGGAGAAGGCTACCTTGCTGCAAAAAGGAAAGAGAGGAAGCAGCAAGGTTGGCCGAAGAGGAGGAGAAGAGGAAAAGGAAGGAAGAGGCTATGGAAAGGGAGAGGATGGAGAGGATAGCCTTCTCTGCTCTAGAGGATATTCTTAAGAGGAGCTGTCACCACAAAATTATGATATGATCTTGTTTCTTTCCCACAAAGAACAAGATCAGATCAACAAAGAAAGGAAGAAGGATGTTAGGGAGAAGCTGAGGGAGAAGAAAAAGGAGGAAGAGGCATAACTTGTTGCTGCCAAGAAGGAGGGAGGTAAGGAATGGATGAAAACTTATCTCAAAGCCTTTGGCTTCTCCGGCAGGCAGGTGGGTCCCATGTCACTGAAGACCCTACAGCGACATGTCAGCAACATCAAGGTTGACATTCGCTTAGGAAGAAGGCAGGAGGTAATTCAAACATCAAGTGTTCAGAAGATGGCACCTAAACCAACACCAACACCAACACCCAAACCAGCACAACCTACACCCACACCTTTTCCTTTCCTCATCAAAACTAAACCAACCATTGAGCCTCACACCCCTAAACCCACACCATCAGCCTTACCTACACCCTCACCCACTGCTTCCCAATAACCACGTCCACTACCCATCCTCAAACCCAAAACACAACCCAGAACCCAATCTCTAACCAAACCATCTTCTGAAACATCTAAGCCCCTAACCTTAGAAGAGTTCAAGGAGATCAAGAAGAAGCTCATCAACTACATAACACTGAGCGACATCTCTTATGAGGAAGAGACAATTAAGCTAAAATATATTAATGGCTCTTCCAGTTCCCTCACAAGAGATGCATTCCTTGATCTGCCTAGGGGAACACTGGACCAAGCTCTCCAACTTCTTACAGCCAATTCAGATGTTCTAACAGAAGAAGAAAAGAAGTTAAGAAGGAGACTGGTGACTCTGCTGGATACTAGGATGGGGGGATAAGCTTTCATCCAAACCCCTCAATCCTAGAAAACAAATAGTCTAGTGGAGCTTCGATGAACCTTCACACAACTTTTATGTGGAAAGAGAGAATGTTGAAGTAAATAGGGTTGATACTTCATCTCTATTACACTCCAGCAGATTTGACATTGCTGAGTTAGCAGAGAAACCATTCTCCAAGCCTACCAACTCTCAGGTTGTTGCTCATATCAGAAATCATCTAACAGTCTTCATCTGGCTGAGCTTACAAAGAAAGCCAAGACTGAAGAAGAGTTGAAAAAGAGAGCAAAGGATGAGGAAGAAGGTACAACTACAAAAGAAAAAACTTTCCTTCAGATGGTTGAAGGCTCAACTTCTGATCCTATAGTTATATGGGAATATGACTACAATTCCCATCAACTAACTCTCTTCAGAGGGACGCAACAAAAGGTGCATGTCATTCAGAACAACAGACTTGATTTATTATCTACGAATGACTTGTACAACCTCCCACCACAACATCAGGGGAGAACAAGGAGACAGACAATTCTTTCCCTGGTGTTAAAGACCTTAAGGAGCAGAAGGAAGTGAAGTTTTAGTAGCATCAGCCTAGGGGGAGTTTGTTGGATCATATGAGGCTGGTGCAACCAAAACAACACTTAAAGCATTTTGAAGTACAATTGAAGAAGTCTTTCGAAGACAAAGCTGCTCTTCCGAAGACAAATTGAAGATCTTCCGAAGCTTAAGTATGAAGAACTTCCGAAGGAAAGCTTAGTCTTCCGAGACTAAGTAGTTTTCCTTCCGAAGTATATAAAGAACTTCCAAAGGTAGAACCAAGTCTTTTGAGACCAAGTAGTTCTCCTTCCGAAGCATTCACACTTAGAAGATCCAAGACAAAGTCTTCCGAAGAATGAAGTCATGAAGACTTGCAGAAGACTCAGAAGAAGTTGATTCTTCCAAAGTATAAATAGACCTCGGAAGAATTTATTCTTCCGAAGCCATTTTGCCTTCGAAAGAATCAACTATGAACCAATGGATATAAGTATGGGTTGTCTGACATCCGCTGCCAACTCTGATACACTACATGGCGCTTTCCCATGCCCATATAGTTGACCATACTTTAATCCATTGTTCACCTTTATCAGTTAGTACAGTTACCATACTTAATTGGTAACAAAAGGTAAGTCATAGACCTGTCATGACTACCTAATCTAGGATATTATTTTATCTTAGAGACTTTTACTTCTAGCAATGTAGTATTTGTCTAGTGGTAAATTCCAGCTGGTTTTCCAAGTATAACCGACTATAGATAGTTGTATATATAGTTTCTTATTGTAACTTAAGTAATCATGCTTGTAAGAGTCTTGTGATACTAAGTTGAGAAGTAATATATACACGTATCTTGAAAACCATTCTTGTGTTCATTAACTTATTATATTATTGTCAACTTAGTTAGATGTCCTGCTTCATCAACCAAGTGAGATTTAGTGAGTTTGTGAGATAAAACTTGTGTTGAGAGACCAACACCAATCCTGCATTTTTATTTACACTAGAAGGGAACATTTTGATGTGTTATTAAATAACATGTGTGAAATATTCATTTCTTAATTGTTGGATGGTCGAGATAAGGCAATCATCGCTACATTAGAGTACAATAGGGAATATTTGATGAGAAGAATTGTCAATTAGCTACAAGTGATTGATAAAACTAATGGCCCACTAACACCCATTATGAAAAAGTTATTTGAAAACACCAAGAAGGATGCCATAAAGTACAATATCACTTGGAATGGGGAGTAGTTTCAAGTTGCAACGGTGGGGCATTTCATGATCAATGTGTGGTTGACATCTCTCATAAGACATGCACTTGTTGAAGATGGGAACTCATAGGAATGCCTTGCAAACATAGAGTGATAACTTTGTGAAATACGACAAGCTTTGGTCAATAGGTTAGGGTTCCAGAAAGTTAAGTGTGTTTAGTGTACACATTGGAAACTTGGAAGAATGTATACAATTGCAAGATATTTCCCATTAATGGAATGCATTTGTGGGAAAGAACATAACTACCAACCACGATCACCCCACCAACACATCACACTCTAGTAGGGAAACCTAAGAAGAAAAAGAAGAAATCTATTGTTGAAGACATGACAAGGGGTGGAAAATTTTCCAAAAAAATACCATCGTTTAGTGTGATAAGTGTAAGAACCAGGGACACAATAGTAGAACTTGCAAAGGCAAGGAGGAGAATTAAGGAGTTGAGTTTGAATGTTTGGGGATGAAGCTTAAGGTCTAGTTTAGTAATTTACATGTTTCTTTTGAAAAACTTAGTCAAGTCTAGAAGTTTGTTTTGTATTTATGTATAGTATTTACTGTCAAACATTGTTCTAGGAAATTTGGACCTTGTTATTCCTTGGAAGAACTATCATGTATGGCATTTGATATTATGAATTTGATGTCATTTGGAACTATTATTTCATGGATTTTATGTCATTTGTTGTATGGTATTTAAGATTTGGTAATTGGTTCAATATCTGCAATATCAAAAACATAATTATGCAAGTTTCCTTTGGTCATTAGTGCAATATTTGCCATAGCAATAAAACATAATTCCTGACAAGTTTGGCACGGCCATACAATCCAGTAGTTGGTGGATCTGCAAAGCCTTAACTAGTACCATGAATTGGATGCCCTTTTTAGATCTGTAGTTCTTAGATAAACTACTACAACCACCATTACATGAAGTTGATGCATTAAATGCTAAAATAGGGCCCCTTTTGGATATATTGCAAATCGGTTTCTAAAAACTTTGATCTCATGACTTCATTCAACATGATAAAAGATTTTACATAATCAATTTCAACCACCATTACATGAAGATCAAAAACCCAACTACAAATCCGCAGCTGTCTTTGTTTCTTTGAATGTTCTCGCTTTTTTTAAAATTAATTTGAAAGTCCTCCGTTAATCTAAGAAGACCCGGTATAACCTCCTTGCATCTTTTACACACATCATGGTCATACCATAAAAATAACCTATATTCTAAACCCTAATTCAAAATTTAAAGAAAAATAAGAACGTAACATATAGGAAAGAACTCGTCGTGTAATTCAAAGGCGAAAATACCTTTTTCGCTGGGCAACAAAAGAAGCGTTGACCTGGATTTCGGGTGGTCCATGATGTTGTAAGCGCTGCTTATTTCCCACAATTGTAGTAAACCCTCTTTTAAGCGTGATTGAACATTGTAGAACTCGATTAACAGCCGATTGAAGATTCTTGAAGTCTATCTACACGAGATTGGACATTCTCCATTGTCATTCTTGATTTACAAGGCGATCTGGATTTCTGGTTCCTCCTATGATTTTGATTCAAGTAAGGAAAGGGGGATTAAGAACTAAAAAGGATGGGAGGGATCGATTTGAGGAAAAAAAGGACGTGAAAAGACATTTTTACCCTCGTGTGCCACTCATGTGATCTTAGTAAATTTAGAAAAATAACTAATATGTTTTAATGTAGAGGACATAATGGGCAACTTTCTATATATACAAAAATAACAACGTGTGAGCATTTCAAAGATAAATACATAAACTGGAATTTTCTACGAACATAAAAGACGTTTTTTGTAATTTTATCTAATTAATATTTTAGGATAAAGATTTCCATTTATATATATATACACACACTATCATAGTTGGCATAAATTATCCTAGACTACAAGGTTTCATAGTTTAGCTTGTACAGATCACTTGTAAAGTTTCTTTACAGGAGATAAAACTTTACTTGTCTACAAGTCTAGCATTACATTGCAACTTCTTGTAGAATAGTTGTTGTCGATGAGCACATGTTGATCTAAGAGACTAAGAGCCCAACATGAGGTCAAAACATACACTTTGTCATCTAGCTTGAGTTAGATTCAATTAATTATGAATTTTTTAATGACACTTATTTACATTTCTTCTCCCGAAATCGCAAATATAATATATCATACTTCTAATTCTAAACGACGCCAAAAAATATTTATACTTTCGGTTTAAACCCTAAACCTTCTTTTTTAAAAACAAAACTGGTTAAGTTTTGAATGTCATATAAGGGTTAGGTTTTGAATGTTTTTGTTAAAAAAATTGTAAAATGTAATAAGAACTTGTTGTTAGAGCAACGAAATTCATCCTAATCTATCTAGGTCTTTTCCTAGTAGTAACCATAAGAGAGTCCATATTTTACGTTCTTAGAACCTTAACACTCTTTCTCCTCTACATATGTGTCCTATCAGATTATTTAATTCATTTCCTTTCTTAAAGTGTAGGAGTTCATTTTCTTATCACTAAACCATTTTAATATCAGCTAAAAGTAATAATGTTGATATATAATAATTGAAATTAATTTGGAAAGATATAAGAAGCTCAATTGAATTAATAAAAACATAAAGATAAAAAAAAAAAAAATACAACTAAGAAAATAAAAGAAAGACTTAATTACACGGGTGGTCCATGTGGTTAGACCTGATTTCACTTTTGGTCCCTAACTCTTTGAAATTACAAGGTTGGTCCAAAACTTTGCACAAACGTAACAACGATGGTCCCTGAAGCGGATATCTGTTAATTATTGTCGTTAAGTGCGTGTGAAATGCATAAATACCCTTCACTCTTTCTTCTTCACCATTCAGACTTCCTACCACCATTAAAACCTCCACCTTCAACCACCACCACCTGCACTACCTTCATCCACCACCACCTGCACCATCACCACCACCTGTTCACCACTAGTGGCAATATACAACCAACCACCGCCACCAGCTGTTCACCACCCGTTTACCACCATTAGAACACCAACAATAGGCACCATAATCTTGTTTCTTCTTTCTCATGGTGCTTTAATGGACGGGTGTTGGCGTTAAACCGGTGAACCATAACCGTTGACCTTATGGTGCTTTTAATGGACGGGTGTTGGCAAGTGGGTTGGGCAAGGGGGGACTAGAGGTGGTGCAGTGGTGCCGTGGGAGATGAGTGGGGAAGAATAAGGTGAGTGTAGGCCCGTAGGGGGTGGAGATTAGTCGCTGGTGTTGGGGAAACGGTAAATCGTCGATGGTAAGGTGGATGTTGAAAGAGACAAGGGTATTTTAGTCATTTAATCTAAAAACACCATACTCAAAAACTTCTCCGCTCGAATATATATTTTTTTCTTTGTTCTTGCATAGCATATGTTTACTTTTTTTCTTTTCTCCTTCCTCCTTGAGTTATAACTTCTCCGCTTGAATATATATTTATTTCCTTAATGTATTTGTTATAACAACTAAACTATGATATGAATTTAAGGAGCTATAATCGTTACATTGATGATTTTGTCTCCAGGGTCTTCGATCTTGTTTTCCTCGTCATTGTGGTTGCGATCGAATAGAAATGTAAACCCTTTTGAAGACCTTGGTCTTGAATTGGTGGTCCTTACTTGTTCTAAAGATGAGTTACCAAACTCCGCACCCATTGGAAAAACGACTAGCTATTTAGGATGAGCTTTAACGATTTCTCACGAAGCAAGGTGAGCAAAGCCCTTCGACAATTGATCTTCCTAAACTTGTTTTGTGCTTCCTTCAATATGTGTCATTTGATCACCGGCTTTGTTGACGATATTGACCTGATAATGGTGGTTAGAATGGAGAAGTTGGATTGGATGAGAGACGAACGTCATAAGAAACTTAGGTTACAAAGTTATAAATTTGTGAACAATGCGCAAATTGGATTCAAGCATGTACGTATTGGAAAAATGGTGAGAAATTTTATGTGTTGACTTGAGGCAGTGGTTGCATGTGTCGGATTGCATTATCAGGTTGGGTCGTGATATCATGGGTTCTTATTCTTTGTTTTTTGTAACAATTGGAAAGAAAAGAAAGTATATGATATAGGAGAGTCAGGTGTGAAAAATATATATAGTTTGAATATTATTTATAGCTGATTTTTAGTATATATACTAATTAACTTTAATCACTTTGTCTTTTTATCCAAGTTATGTTGTTTTGGGATTCATCACACTTTCAAAAACATTTCAATGCAACAGAATCATAAAACTATGAAATGTGTCTCTTGAGAGACATCATGCCATGAGTCTTATTGCGAATAACATAAGATCGAAAGTAGAGAGGTAGAGAAGAAAGAAGAATTGAAATAAATATTAAAACCTTAAATTCTTATCTTTGTTCTTGTCAAATAAAGTGAATGACTTCATCAATGATATCCACATTAGATCAACAAGGAATCATGCTAGCTTTCCTATGCAATCACTAAAACATAAAACTAAGAAGCCCTTCGTCTTCTTTCTTCTTAGCAGATTTGATTTCAACCCAAAGGGGAGGGGTAGAGGCCAAATGCTGTTGGTGGTTATTGTTTCTTCTTTTTTCCTTGATATCATGTGTCTTGTTCTAGGCCAAAAATATTGTCGCAATCTTCAAGGCAACCTTTCATCTCCTTTGATTGCCCCTCACCTTAGCAACAACATCCTTCTTGTCAACGTCATCCTTCCTTGCATGTAAACCTCCATTCACTGATGACTACCATCACCACCCTCTTCCACCATCAATGGCAATTTGGACCTTACCCTTTATCGCATTTCAACCGACAAAGACCATTAGACCATCATTCACCATCCACTGTCACCTACCACCTAGCCTCGTTACAAGAACCCTAAAATCCATTATATATTAGGGAAGCATTGTTAGGAAGGTAGAGTTGGAGTGTAGTGAGAGTTTGAGAAGAGGAAATTAGATCTGCTTACTGGGCTTCACATGCAGTCTTAGGATTCCACAAGTTCTAGACAAGAGATAAGACTAATAAATGTGATTGATCTAAAAAATATTACGCATGACTGAACAACAAATAATAAAGATGTAAATTCCAAAAACTTGAGATCAATACTACAAAATGGCTAGTTAACTCTCCATATTATCTATATCATTATATAAAGCAAAATCTTGGGACATAATTATAATTTTATAAAAAAAATAAATTAAGGCACCTATTACAACTTCTTAATCATTAGGTACAAATATTTTATGAAATCATTATTATTTTGCCCCTCATTTAATAAACTTTTTCTAATTAATACATTAATTAATGTATATTATTAATATATTATTTTATAATATGGTATTATTTAATTCACTACATTATATATTATATTATTTAAAATACTTTAAATTAACATTTAATTTTTTTAATAAGTATTATCATATTTAAAAACTTAACTACATAATTACTAAATGCTTTTATTATTATTATTATTATTATTATTATTATTATTATTATTATTTATTATTATTATTATTATTATTATTATTATTATTATATTATAATAATAATAATAATAATAATAATAATAGTAATAATAATTAAATTTATAAATAAGTATTATCTTATTTGAGTACTTAACTATATAATTACTAAAAACTTTTATAATAGTGATGATAATAATAATCTTGTTACAGCTCTTAGAAGATTAAAATTTGTCGTTTGCTTTTTGTTATAGTATAGGGACTTATTTTGTAAATATATGTTTCTTGTTTTTCTTTGATAGTATAAATAGGATAGTTTATGTATTGTGTAGGTAGACAACGAAACAGTTAGAACAAACAGAACAACTGTAACTCACTCTTACATTTTGTATCCTAAGCATTTGCTATCAATGAATCTATGAATGTTTGAAGTAATTGTTTGTGTTTGTTTACTTAGGGGGTGTTTGTTTTTTCTGAGAAGCACTTCCTGACCTCTTTCTCTGCGCCGCGCAGACCACGCGCAGACATTGAGGTCTGCAGATTGTTTGTTTTTTGGAAGACTTTTCATTAAAAAAGGTCTTCCAAGGTCTTCCTGAGGTCTGCGTAAAGAAGACATAACATATTCACTTCTAACCTCTTCTACCCTCTTCTACCCTCTTCTACCCTCTTCTACCCCCTCACCATATTCCAGCAGCCACACACCCACCAGCCACCGCCACCATCGGCCCACCCGCCACCGCCACCGCCGGCCCACCCGCCATCGCCACCGCCGGCCCACCCGCCACCTCCACCCTCTTCCCCACCAGCAACCACCCCCTCTCGATCGACGATCACCACCGCTCTCTACCGGCGCCAGCCCACCCATCGCCGACCCCTTTCGCACCACCATCGCCATCCCACTCCAGCCAACCCCAAACCATCGCCTTTCCCGACGACCTCCATTTCGCGAAGACCCCAAACATTTTCCGAAGAGATAATCACGACGCCATTGTTGATTGTTGTTCATATTCTTCGATCAATCTTCAATCTCATGCTTCTGTAATCCGATTCATATTGCATCGTGTTCTGATTTGAGTTCTCTTTAGCAAATCGATCGATCTGGAGTCTGTACATATTAATTTTTTAGTATGCAGATGTTAAAAAACAAACAGTCTTTTTCTTGCAGACTGCAGACGTTTGGTCCACCTCTTCTCCTGCAGATGTGGTCCGCAGACTGCAAACATTTTCCTGTAGAAAAAACAAACAGCACCTTAGTGTTTAAATTGATTATTGCATTATGATATCATCACAGATTGATCCATTTGAACCTATCAAATGGTATCAGAGCTTTCAGTTCAGTGATCAGAGCTTATCAGCATTATTGAGCTCTTTGAATCACTTGAAATCTATGTTGATTGCAATTTGATTGATTAATTGTTGATTTCAGTTGTGTTTCATCCATAGAAACATGATTTGAATCATAATTTGGTGTTGAATCCATTCAGATCTGAGTATTGATCAGATTGTGTGCGAAAAGTTGTTCTTCATTTTCGAACTGTAATTCAATCAGAAAACATATTTGTTGTTGTTGTTTGATCAAAATGTTGATTGAAGATTGTTAATCGATCTATTTACTACCTAATTGGAAGTTTTTAGATCAATTGAACAAGTTTTGAAGAATTTCATAAGATCTGAGTTTGTTGAAGACGATGAATTAGGCGCTTGAGTTGTGAAAAACTGCTGAAATTTGCTAAGTGTTCAGACGCCTTGCAACTGTTTAGGCATTTTATCACTGTTAAGGCATTTTCAGAACAGACGTTTTCCAACTATTGGGACATATTGTGACTGTTTGGTCGTATTGAGACTTTGTTGAAACTTAAGCAATTTTAGACGTTTGAGAACTGTTTGGGCTTTTTACCTCAGGCGTTTCTACACTGTCTGGGCGTTTGAGAACTGTTCGGACGCTTCATCAGTCAGGCGTTTCAGAAGTCATCTAAGGCATTCCCTTATACGTTTCTTGTTCAAAGTCAGGCGTTTCAGAAGTTTCAGGCGCATTAGTATTTAGACTTATCAGTAAACACTTAGAAATTTTTCAAAAACTAAAAATCCAAAAATATTTTCATTTCATAGTTACTTTTTAAAATTTTAAAAACAATAAAAACAAGTCATTTTTATTAATTTAAAAATACAAAATGGTTAAGTCTGAAGATTCTGAGAACAGGGTTCCCAAGCTCAAAAATAGAGCTGATTTCAAAAATTGGTCTCTAAGATTGAAGCATCATCTAAACTCTATTGACACTGATTTGTGGAAGTCAATAAAAAAAGGACCACATATCCCAATTACATCCGATGGTCCTGACAGAGGATTTGTTTATACAAAAGACTCTCCAGAACCGTATCCTGAGGATGGTCTAAAAGGTGATGACTTAAGGAAGGTTAAGAATGACATCAAAGCTTATTCATTAATGTGCAAGGGGTTACCATTGGATGTCTTGACTAGACTTGAAGGTTATCAAAACTGGTTACACCATGTACAGAGCTTTGAAGATTATTTGTGAAGGTGGTAAAGAGATTCAAGATCTCAAAAAGCAAAAAACTCAAGAGATAATTGGAGTTATTTGAGCATCTTTCTGGTGAAACAATCAATCAAATAATGAACAGATTCATGCAATTAACTACTGAAATGTCAACTGCTGGTATCAAAAATGATCTCAAAGATCTAAATTACAGACTTTTAAATGCTCTTCCATCTACAGACAGTCACTCTGTTAAAGCATACTGAAAAGTTTCCAATGGATCTGGATCTTTTGATTGCCAAAATTAAATCAGTTGAAATTGACGAGAGCTCTAGAAACAATGATAGAGCTGCATCAATGTCTCAGTATAAGTACGTTGCTTCTCCAGCTAACACAGTGGAGAATGCTTTTCTGGCAAAAGATGGTAATTCTCCAAAAGACGAGGGTGATTTGTTCGTTGGAGCTGGTTTCTTCACGGATTCTTCTTACACAAGTGCTCCTATTTATACAACTCAACCTCAACCTCAATCTCCTCCTAAAACTCAAACTTGTAAACCTCAAACTGAGACTTCATCTTCTAACTCTATTAAAACTAGCAAAGTTAAAGATGTTATTAATATCCTGTTATAGGATGATGAGTCAAAATCTGCTTTTCATGCTTTCATAGCAAATTTTCATGCTTATCGAGGTAGTCATCTACAGTTAGATCTTGTTTTATAGGATTTGTTTGAGATGGATTCTGATGATATGGAAGAGATGGACTTGAATTGGAAGATGGTAATGATTGCTTACAGAACACAGAAACACTCATATGTTAACAGGAATTACAAGCGCAGTGCGAACAAAACTATTGGCTTTGACAAATCGAAGTCTAGGTGTTTCAACTACAACAGTTATAGTCATTTCTCAAGGGAATGTAAGGCTCCTAGAAATCAATGTGGAAATGGTCAAGCAGGTTCTAGCAGTCAAAGATACCAACAGCAGTCTCAGAAAACCTTTCAAAAGCCTTATCAAAGTCTTCCCATGCCAGAACTTAAAGATGAATCAAAATCATCTAAAGAGCCAAAGAAAGCTCTTGTTGTTAGCATCAAAGATGGCTATGGCTGGAGTGCTTATGCTGAACAATTCACAGCTGATCTAACATCTAGTTTAGCTCTTGTTGCTAAAGTTCAAAATGAAGACTGGTTTAAAGAAAATGTTCCTAAGGCAGATGGTAATTGAGAAAATGATGATGAAGATTATGATTGGAGTGACAAATCTGACCTAAAAGAGGATTCAAAAGAAATTGCACTCATGGCTCAGTCTGAACAATCAAAGGTTAAGCATCCATCATCTGACTCTGAGACTTCTTCAAGTTATCCTGAAATTCCTGTTGAAGTCAGAGAGAAAATGTGCACAAAAGCTTGTTCTGATCAAGTTGAGCATTACAGAACGTATTCATTTAAAATCTGTGACAAACTTAAACAGAAGAAGTAATGCATAACAAACTGAAAAATGATCGCAAAGTCTCTGATGAAAAGATCTTATCTTTACAAACCTCATGGAATAAAACTCTAAAAGAACTTAAACTTGTTAAAAAACAACTTGAGGAGATGACTAAAAATTTAGAAGAAGAAAAAATAGCTCATGCTGAAACACATGTGGATCAAGTTAAAGTTAAAAGTTCTAAAACAATTGTAGAACAGTTGGTAAGTGAGAGAAAAGATAAAAACAAAATAGGTCTAGGTTTCACACATGAACCCATGCCTGAATCTATCACAAACACTTTACCAAAAAACTTTAACACACATGATCACTCACCTGAAAACAAAGCTAAGCTAAAAGCCTTTCAAAATAAGAAAAAGAATTCTGAAAGTGATGAAGAAAAAACTAATGTTGAGATATTTGAGGAACAAGATTCTGAAAAGATTAAAAAATGGTCATCCAGTGAAAGTTAAATCTTACGAACCACGACCAAAGAATAAGAAAATGTTTGTTCCCAAAGAGTATGTTGTTGAAGAAGTCATTGTAAAGAATGACAAACAAAACCCAAAGAATAAAGAGAAAGCAAAACAAGACAAAGTAACATCTGAAGATTCATTTTCTTATAGATTAAACAATCCAGACTTCATCAAATGGCAGAAAGAACAAAAAGATAAAGAAAATGCAAAAGAGTCGTCTACTGAAGATGTTCAACCACAAAGCAAGCAGAGATCACCAAGATCAAGAAACCAGAGAAGAAGAAGTTTGTGTCTGCAGGTACTTTTGATATGAACACAATTCCAGAAATCAAATCAAATTCAAAGAACAAATCTAACTCTCATCTGAAAACAGGTTCAGGTCCAAAGTCTTTCGCTGTTAACAAAGATTTGTCTCTAAGGTGTCTAGGAATGGTGTTAATGAACAAAAGTCAAAACCCAAATTTCAAAAGAACAAACTCTCAAATCAAAAACAACAGATTAACTTTGCAAATCCTAAATCAAAACAAGGATCAAAGTGAGAGAAAAGATAAAAACAAAATAGGTCTAGGTTTCACACATGAACCCATGCCTGAATCTATCACAAACACTTTACCAAAAAACTTTAACACACATGATCACTCACCTGAAAACAAAGCTAAGCTAAAAGCCTTTCAAAATAAGAAAAAGAATTCTGAAAGTGATGAAGAAAAAACTAATGTTGAGATATTTGAGGAACAAGATTCTGAAAAGATTAAAAATGGTCATCCAGTGAAAGTTAAATCTTACGAACCACGACCAAAGAATAAGAAAATGTTTGTTCCCAAAGAGTATGTTGTTGAAGAAGTCATTGTAAAGAATGACAAACAAAACCCAAAGAATAAAGAGAAACCAAAACAAGACGAAGTAACATCTGAAGATTCGTTTTCTTATGGATTAAACAATCCAGACTTCATCAAATGGCAGAAAGAACAAAAAGATAAAGAAATGCAAAAGAGTCGTCTAATGAAGATGTTCAATCACAAAGCAAGCAGAGATCATCAAGATCAAGAAACCAGAGAATAAGAAGTTTGTGTCTGCAGGTACTTTTAATATGAACACAATTCCAGAAATCAAATCAAATTCAAAGAACAAATCTAACTCTCATCTGAAAACAGGTTCAGGTCTAAACTCTTTCGTTGTTAACAAAGATTTGTCTCTAAGGTGTCTAGGAATGGTGTTAATGAACAAAAGTTAAAACCCAAATTTCAAAAGAACAAACTCTCAAATCAAAAACAACAGATTAACTTTGCAAATCCTAAATCAAAACAAGGATCAAATATGACTTCCACATCTAAGGTTAATCAACAGTTGTTTAAATTTCAACAAAGGTACTACGAAATATATGATATGTACAATCATAATACTGATTAATGTTTCTATAACAGGTACTGTCACATTTGTGATATGAAAAACCATTCAACAGCTGATTGTTATTTTAACAAGTATTGTACCATTTGTGATGAAAGAAATCACAAAACTGAGAATTGCTACTTCAGAAGGAACTCGCCAAGGAATGGATATGTCAATCCATAATTTCAAAGAAATCAAAGTGTCGGTTTTCAAAGATTGACAAATAACCTTCCTTAGCCTTGAGATCTTTTCGAAGGATTGATTCTGATTGTGATGATTCTTATGCTGTGAAAACAAAGAATTATAATCAAGGAAAACTCATTCCACGATCTGTGAGAATGAACAATGTAAAGTTTGGTAATCAAAATTTTTCTAAAAATGTTTCTTCTGATGGTTTGAATTACCTTGACAATGATCTTGAAAAATATTACCATGCTTTACGGACTATGCAAATTAAAGATAATCAAAAATTTGTCAGAAACGGAATTGGTAAATTTAAACAGCAAAAGAAGCCTGGTTTGAATAATCTTCATTTTAAATAGTTTACCATTGTTGATAAATTTGGCAAGCCCAAGACCATATCGGCTTGGGTTGATAGCTCAACTTAAATCTCTTTGAAATGCAGGTATGCCCAAGAAGACCTATTAACACGTGGTATGTTGATAGTGGGTGTAGCTGGCATATGACAGGCAACCATGCCTTGCCTCAAGATTTTAAGTTAAAATATGGTACTCATGTTGCATTCGAAGGTGATGCAGGTGGTAAAATAACAGGCGAAGGAACGATGTCCAATGGGATTATTAGCTTTGATAAAGTCAACTATTATTCATAGTTGAACTTTAATCTTTTAAGTGTTTCCCAAATTTGTGACAAATCTTACTCTGTTCTATTTGATGATTCTTTTGTTATATTTTGAAGCCAGGTTTTCAGATAAGCAAAGAATGGGTAGTTGTTAAAGCTGTACGAGATCAAGATGTATACAAGTTAGATATGTCTCAAGTAGATCCATCTACAGAAACAACATGCCTAATTGCTCAAGCATCAAATGTCGAAAGCCAGTTATGGCATAGACGTCTCGGGCATTCTAGTTTTAATAACATGAACAAGCTTGTAGCAAGAAATCATGTAGTAGGTCTTCCAATAAAGAAGTTTGCTACAACAGATCACTGCTCAGCATGTTTAAAAGGAAAGCAACACAGAGCGTCTTATAAGCCCAAGCTGATAAACTCAAATTCCAAGCATCTCCAGATGTTGCACATGGACCTATTCGGACCAACAAATGTGCAGAGTATTAGAAAGAAATCTTATTGTTTAGTTATCATTGATGACTTTACAAGATTTTTATGGGTTTTCTTTTTGTATGCTGAATCTGAAACTGTTGAATTGTTAAAAGAATTCATCATTAAAGTAGAAAATCAATTAGAACAAAAGGTGAAAATTATCAGAAGTGATAATGAAACTGAATTTAAAAATTCTAATGTTAACATGTTTTGTGCAGAAAAAAGAATTGCTCGTCAGTTCAGTGCTCCTAGAACTCCACAATTAAATGGAGTTGCTGAAAGGAAAAATAGAACTTTGATTGAGGCCACACGTTCTATGTTAGCAGATGCAAAAGTTCCAATTACTTTCTGGGATGAAGCCATATCCACTGCATGCTTTGTATAGAATCATACATTGCTTGTGAAAGATAAACAGAAAACTCCTTGTGAGTTGATATTTGGCACGAAACCTAATATAGATTTTCTTAAATCTTTTGGTTGTCCAGTTTTGATTTTAAATTCAAGTGACCAGCTAGGAAAATTTGATGCAAAATCTGATAATGGATTTTTTGTTGGATATTTGTCGGTTTCAAAAGCCTTTATAGTTTATAACTCTAGGATGAATGTTATTCTTGAAACTTTTAATGTTAAATTTCTTGAAAACTCTTTTCCGTCAGTTGCAAATGGTCCAGCTTGGTTGTTTGATTTAGATTCTTTGTCAAACTCTTTTAATTCTAACTTGTTTGACTCTCCAAGTGAGAAAAAGAAACAAGGAGGAGATCTTGGATCTTTCAGTGATGATTCTGATTCTGGTGAAATGGATTATTCTAGCCCAGATTATCCATTCTTTCATTTGTCAAAGATCCTGTATTTTGTTCTGAATCTCATGATCAATCTCACTCTCAACAAGCACAAGAACATCCCGTTTCTGAAAATTCTAATGTTTCACAACCAATTCCTAATGATGGTCCAGAAATTATACAAAGTTAGTCTGGAACTTCATTGGTTTCTAATGATGTAGTTGTTACTGATAATCTTGATTACTTTATCAACTCACCGACTCAAATTCCTAATTTCAATCCACATACTTCGAACTTATTGCATCAGCTTTCTGACTAGAACCAATCTAATCTGGATGTTAATGTTCAAGGAAATGAGATTACTACGTCTCGTATTCACAAGAACCATCCTACGTCTCAGATTATCGGTCCATTGAATGAGAGAACGACGAGAAGTCATTCAAAACAAGCAAACCTCTGCTTATACTCGTGTTTTCTATCTCAAATTGTTCCTAAAAATTTCACCGAAGCGTTAAAGGACAATAGTTGGATTGAGGCAATGCAAGAAGAGTTATTGCAATTCCGCAAACAGGAAGTGTAGAAGCTTGTGGATTTACCTGAAGGAGAAAATGTCATAGGCACAAAATGGTTGTTCAAAAACAAGTCAGACGATCGGGGAATTGTTGTTCGTAATAAAGCGAGACTCGTTGCACAAGGTTACACCCAAGAAGAAGGAATAGATTATGATGAAGTATTTGCTCCAGTTGCAAGACTTGAATCAATTCATGTCTTCTTGGCTTATGCATCATACATGAAATTCAAGGTGTATCAGATGGACGTTAAAGGTGCTTTCTTGTATGGACCAATCACTAATGATGTGTATGTCAACCAACCTCCAGGTTTTGAAGATTCAGAGTATCCTCATCTTGTGTACAAGCTTAGTAAAGCATTGTATGGTCTCCATCAAGCTCTTAGAATTTGGTAAGAAACGTTATCACAACATTTGATCCAGCATGGATACACGCGAGTGAAAACTGATCCAACTTTGTTTATAAAGAAGGATGCTGATGATCTGTTATGTGTTCAAGTGTATGTTGATGATATCATATTCGGTTCTACAAGTCCAAAATTATGTAATGAATTTGAAGAAATTGTGAAATCTCGTTTCCAAATGAGTTCTATGGGAGAAATTAACTTTTTCCTCGGTCTTCAAGTGAAGCAGTCTGCAGATGGAATTTTTATTAATCAGAAGAAATTTGTTGAAAAACTCTTGAAGAAATTTAAACTGCAAGATTGTCAATCCATCAGAACTCCAGCTGACATAAATACCAAGATTGAACCTGATCCGAAAGGAAAATCAGTTGACCAAACTCTATACAGATCTATGATTGGATCTTTGATGTATCTTACTGCATCTAGACCTGATATAATATATGTTGTTTATGTCTGTGCAGGTACCAATCTGACCCGAAGGAATCTCATCTTACTGTTAAACGAATATTCAGGTATCTTAAAGGAAAACCGGCCTTAGGGTTGTGGTATCCTTATGAAGGAAACTTCGAGTTACATGGATATACAGATAGTGATTATGGAGGATGTTCCTAAGATCGTAAATCTACGATGGGTGGTTGTCAGTTTTTAGGTTCCAGGTTAGTCTCGTGGCAATGTAAGAAACAAACAAATGTCTACGTTTCAACCGCAGAAGCTTAGTACATAGCTGCTTCAGAAGGATGTTCTCAAATCCTTTGGTTACAAAACCAACAGCTGGATTACGGGTTTAAGTTTCTAAGCTCCTATTTACATTGATAATACTGTTGCTTTGTTTATTACAGCTAGTCCTGTTCAGTACTTAAACAAAGCATATCGAAATTCGATATCATTTTCTCAGAGATAACTCTGAAAAAGGTTTAATCATTTTGATTCAAATTACAACTGAAAAACAGTTGGCTGGCCTATTTACAAAAGTCTTTTTACCAGGTCGTTTTGAGTATTTGGTTGAGTCAATTGGACTTATTAACCATATTTAAAACTGGTTTTGAGTAATTGAGTTGTCTGAATCATAAAAATAAAAAGAACCCTCCCTTAGCTGAATAAGAAGATTTATAGAGAAAACTATCAAAGTTAACTACCTGATTGTATATATTGTGTGTGCATGTTCTATAGAAAAAGCAAATACAAAAATAGAAAATTGCAAAATCAAAAGAGAAAATTATTAAATAAAAACCCAAAAAATAGAGTTTATTTGTTAGTTAATTATTTAGGACTGAATCTGTCTTTGCAATTTATGAGAAATGATAGATACATTAGTTCTAATCAGTTGCATACTTGGCTCGCTACTAAAGTCTGACGTGATCAGATATGATGTGCAGGTAAGCTCATGCAATTATACTAAAAAAGTAAATTCTTGTGATCAAACTAAATCAATCATGCATTCGTGTTTGTCTATTTTAGTACCAATGAGTAGTGTTGACTTCTCAAATTGATTGCTTGTAAAGTCACAAACTCACACCTGGTGGCTATAAGAATAACCATGAGCTCTAATTATTTAAAGCATCTATTCACTTCTATGTTATGAGTCATCATAGACCTGAAGTGACGAGATATCCTTTGTTGTAAGTCATTACAGACCTGGATATTCTCACTTGATGCAAAAGATGTCAATGTACACAACCTAAACATGAGATCTGGTAATAAGTATATGTCAGGTTAATAAGTTGAGAAATGTGATTTCTTGCATATCTTGACGAGAGTTGAGCTCTCTAAGTCTAAGTGTGACTTACATAATGTCATATCTAATTGTACCTTAATCAATCCAAGAATTAAAAAAGTAAGTGTGTTGATTATCTTGCCAAAAACACTCATTTTCTGTCCTTAGATCTCGTGTCTCCTCTATTACGGGAACGCTGACCTGGAACACACTTGATTAGGATTTAATCACTGTCTATGACTATCCACCATTTTCTTTTATTTTAATATGCTGTCTTAACTGATATGATCTCACTACAGGCATGTGATTCAATTATGCATAGTAGATTTTTCTTCTGCTTTAATTTTGATTTTTGGCATGATTTTCTGTATGCAGCCATGTTGATAATGATTAGTTTGCTCTAATTGCAAAAAAAAAAAGAAACTTCTAAGTTTGTGAACTTAAAAGTTTAGGGGGAGTAAAAATGTAAAAGAGAAAATCAATGAAAAGTGTCAAAATGTGAAAAAGAAATAAAAAAAAAGTTAAGTGCTTTGGATGGAAAGGATGAAGCTGAAATTCAAGCATGTGTGTATTTGATATGATGTAAAAATAAACATGAAAAAAATTCAAAATAAGTGGAGAAGCTTCTTGCAAACAAAACAAGACTATTTGTGTTGTAAAACATTCAAAATAGAGACTAAAATGACGGGAAATTGTGTGAAAAATAAAAACTGATTCAAAGTTGTCTTTTAAAATATGCTTGGTTGGTGTTTGAATTGAAAATTCATGTTTAAAAATGAAAATATGAATTTCAAATGATTCATGGTGATTTTAGACAAAAATAATTTGATATTGTTAAATTTGAGGGTAATTAATGTATATTTTAGGTGATAGTAAAAAATTTGACTAAGTGTTAAGACAATGTGCATGAACAGTGCTAATGTGTATAAACAGTGTTTAGATGGATATCGTGAAAGTTTCCAAGTGTCAGACTCATGGAAGGTTTCTCATTTGCCTGAATAGTGCTCAGAAGTGTCAAAATGTGAAAAAGAAATAAAAAAAGTTAAGTGCTTTGGATGGAAAGGATGAAGCTAAAATTCAAGCATGTGTGTTTGATGTGATGTAAAAATGAACCTGAATAGAATTCAAAATAAGTGAAAAAGCTTTTTGCAAATAAAACAAGACTATTTGTGTTGTAAAACTTTCAAAATAGAGACTAAAATGACGGAAAATTGTGTGAAAAATAAAAACTGATTCAAAGTGTCTTTCAAAATGTGTTTGGTTGGTGTTTGAATTGAAAATTCATGTTTAAAAATGAAAATATGAGTTTCAAATGATTCATGGTGATTTTAAACAAAAACAATTTGATATTGTTAAATTTGAGGGTAATTAATGTATATTTTGGGTGATAGTCAAAAATTTGACTAAGTGTTGAGACAATGTGCATGAACAGTGCTAATGTGCATAAAAAGTTTTCGGATGGATATCGTGAAAGTTTCTAAGTTTCAGACTCATGGAAGGTTAAGCATTTTGTTCAAGTACATGCACCTAAACAGTTGTCATGTTGCTGAAAATGGTTAAGTGTTGGGCGTATCAACTTATGCTCATGCGCCTGAATAGTTTCAGACTTTCCAATGTGGTTAAACGTTAAAAGGTGATGTTTACTCTAAGTGTTAGGCGTTTCAACAAGTCTCATGTGCCTGAACAGTGCCCAAGTACCTGAACAGTGCCCAAGCTGCTGAACAGTGCTCATGCGTCTGAAGATTTAGTGTGAAACTTAGCCTCATGTGCCTTCACAGTGCTCATGCGCCTAAAAAAATTTTACACTTATATATATTCAACATTTGTAGTTTTCATTCACACATTCATAAACTCAAACACTCTGATTCACTTATTCTCTCACCCGATACACTCATTAACTCAACATTCGATTGTTACCTTTTAATCCTTATGATATATAGGTATATTCAATGAATCTAAACATCATGTTAATCTTAAAACATCTGTTTTCATTACCTATTTCAAACTTTGATTGGGTGTTTGAACTCTATTAAGGCGTTCGAACCCTAGGTGTTCAGAAATTTGAAATCTATGATTTAAATGTGTTATGATAACTGGAATTGAACATCAAATGATTGTTATAACATATTTTCAAACAGACTGTGAGAATCAAATCTCAATTTCATAAAAATGTGTTCTTGATGACTTATTGTTCATCAGTTGGTTTTTTAAGAACAAGAAATGAACAGTCAATTTATAATTTTTCATCTAAATTGTTGTTTTAGTCATCAAAATTCATCTATTCAACTGATATTGAGAAGATTTTAATTGGTTTAGTGTACTTTAAATCATTTGTACTTAAACTTGAATGTGCTCTGCTCTTGATAGAGTGTGTTCGACACTTGGAAAATTTAAGTGTAAAATATTAGGTTTAAAATTTAAAATATGCTAACTTAATTGAAATCCAATCAATTTTCATGTTTCATGGTTCATTAATTGATTTAATCATAAATTGTGTTGCATCAAAATTACCAGTGCATACTCTCTTCATGTAATGGGTTGTACAAAACACTTAGAAATTTTTTTAAGTGTTATTGGTTCAAAATTGATAACACACAATATGATTGAAATCATTGTTATTCAAATGTGATTAATATTTTGTTCTATGTATATAGATGGCAAATCTTAAATTTGAGCCAAAGCATAACATAGCAGCCTTTCTTAATGAGGATGCTCGTGAAGCTGTTGGTTATGAAGAAATGATAAGATTTCTATTGAGAACAAAGTATGTGTATGCCATGTGTGCTCAACCAGTTATATATGCTTGTCTCATCAAAAGATTTTGGAGTATTGCTGAAATTGCAAGAGATGATGAAGGAAGGAAAGTAGTCAGAGGCTTTATCACAAACTATCATATGATTAAAGTCTTTGAGCAGTTAATTAGAGAAGCTCTAAGACTGGGTGATAATGATCCTCAAGATTTGGCTGAACTTACTTATAATGAGTGTAGAAATACATTTTTAGTAATGGGACATCCAGATCACTTTCTTAAGAAATAGTTTTTCAGAGCAAGAGTATATAACCACTGGAAACTCTTGTGTTATATATTTCAACATGGTATGTCCAAGAGGAGTGCAGGATGGAACTCATTTCATGTGGACATTGCTTCTCCTATTATAGCTATTGCCACAAATAGAAGGTTTAATATGGCAAAATGGATCATGAATGGATTTAATTTTAATTTGGAGAAAGGAATCAGGATTAAATACTTGATGTATCCTAGATTTCTGCGGCTGATTATAAATGAAGAGTATCCTGATTTCCATGCTTATGGAGTAAGTGGAGAAAGATTAATTTTGGAGCACATGACTGAAACCGTATACAAAAGACATGCTATCGTGACTAGTGCTTAGAATGTTCAAATGTTTGATTACATGAGAGCAGTAGCAAGAGATGATGTGAACATAAATGAAAATCATTTTCATTTGATTGATGATGAACCAATTGATCCAAATGATTTGATTGAAGAAGTTCCTCAAGGACTTTTTGAGTCTGAAGCTAAGGATGATGATGAAGATAATCAAGATGATGTAAGGCCCCGATCCCGGGATGCTCACAGTTGGACAATCATCGCACATAAAACATATAATTTACATTTACAATTTCTAAAACATTGCAGCGGAATTCTTTTAAACAAACCATTTCATTATAATTGCTTTTGCAAAATAATACAATGTAGTTAACTGTTACAAAATATCATAATTTGCATTACATCACAAAAACATTATAATCTAAACAACGGATGCCATCCAAAAATGCCAAGTAGCTGCCCCGTGCCATCCTCAGCAACATTACCTGCCAACTGGAAACACATAAAAGTCAGCGTTGCTGAGTGAGTTCTAGTTTTATAAAAAAAAATACTTTTCTTTCATTTAAAACCATTCTTTCTTTGCTTTCACATGTGATCATGCATCATACGTACACATAGATAATAATTTGACCGTTGGGCGCATGAGCCAATTCCAGGCGCATGGGCAACCAACTCTCACTATCAACATCATAATCAGTCCCAACATCATCAGTTCAACATGTTCTAACTTAGTTCTAGCATTAAAGCATCATAATATGAACATGGCATCATCATAACATCAAGAACACACAAAATCATAACCCACCCATATTCACACATACACATTCATACGAGTACAAAACCCATTTTCGTAAAAACATACATACATGCATTTCCAGCCCCAAAATAAATTAAAACATGTAAAAAGGGGGTTCTAGAACTCACCTTTGACAACCTTCGAGTATGACTTCTCCAAACCCGTTTGCAAATGAGTTCAAACACCTAAAACCCACCAAATCACACAACTCGAACACACAAACAAACATATAAGCATATAACCGAGGCATAGGCCGGCCAAGAACAACTTAAAACCAAGAATTCTTACCTTGAATTCAAATTATCCTTCTTCTTTCTTCAATGTCCAAAAATTCAGCTCTTCTCCTTTCTCTCTCTAGAAAATCCGGTTGAAGTGAAATGTGCAGGAAGGTGTGGCGGCCATCACCTTTTTGCACCCACTTTTATTCTTTTTGTGCTTTTGACACATTTAGCCCCTCAACTTGGGTTAAATTGTGTTTTCTTTCTTTTTCTGCACATTTATTGTTTCTTTCTCGTCTTTTAAAATTTTCCGGGTGTTACAAGTCCACCCCCCTTATATAGGTTTCGTCCCCGAAACCTGTTATTCCTCAAACATATATGGGTAATACTGCCACATCTCTTCTTCAGTCTCCCACGTAGACTCGGATCCCTTCCTGTGCTTCCACTGTACACGCACAAGGGGAACCACTTTATTCCTTAACCTTTTCTCCTTGCAGTCAATGATTGCCACTGGTTGCTCCACATAATTGAGCCTTTCATCAACTTCAATATCCTCCAATGGTACAACCATATCCTCATCAGTAAACACTTCCGCAGATGAGATACATGAAATGTCGGGTGAATTCCACTTAACTCATCGGGTAACACCAACCTATAGGCCACCTCTCCTACTCGAGCAATGATTCGGAAAGGCCCTATGTATCTCGAGCTCAACTTGCCCCTCTTCCTGAACCGAATGATACCTTTCCAAGATGAGACCTTCAACATAACTCTATCACCCACCTTGAACTCAATCGGCCTACGTCTCTTGTCAGCATATGACTTCTGCCTATCTTTAGCTGCCTTCATAAAGGCTTTGATCTTTTCGAGCTTCTCAGTCATAGCCTCAATCACCTCAATACTTCCCAACTCCTTCTGACCAATATCACCCCAACAAACGGGTGTTCTACACCTCCTACCGTATAGCATCTCATAAGGAGGCATACCAATACTGGCATGATAACTATTATTATACGAGAACTCAGCTAACTGTAAGTGGTCATCCCAACTTCCTCCAAAGTCAATGACGCATGCCCGAAGCATATCTTCTAGCGTCTGAATAGTCCTTTCCGACTGACCATCCTTCTGAGGATGATAGGCCGTGCTAATGTGTAACCTCGTCCCCATAGCATCATGGAATTTCTTCCAAAACTTAGATGTAAACCGAGTGTCATGATTAAAAACAATAGACACCGGCACACCATGACGAGTTACAATCTCTTTGATGAATAGATCCGCTAATCTTTCAAAGGAGTACATCTCGCAGATCGGTAGAAAGTGGGCACTCTTTGTTAAACAATCAACTATCACCCATATGGCATCATACCCTTTCATGGTACGCAGTAACTTTGAAATAAAGTCCATGGTGATATGCTCCTACATCCACTCCGGTATATCCAATGGTTGGATCTTCCCGTACGGCTTTTGATGCTCGGCCTTCACTTGCAAGCAAGTAAGGCACTTACTCGCATACTCAGCTACATCGCGCTTCATACCTGGCCACCAATAATCTTTCTTCATATCTTGATACATCTTTGTAGCACCGGGATGAATAGAGTATCGAGTCTTATGAGCTTCGTCCATAATTCTCCCACGTAAATCCCCTAACGAGGGATCCACATCCGTCCGAATCGGGTTCTAACACCAAGAGTGTTTTCACCCAATTCCGCAACCATACCTCTCATCCTTTCAGAGTTAAGACGATCTTCTTTCAACGCTTTGTCTTGAAACTCCTTGACCTGCTTCATCACATCAGAGGTCATAATCAACTGATAAGCGTTCACCCGAATCGGCTCGGGTCTCTCCTTTCGGCTAAGGGCATCTGCCACTACGTTGGCCTTGCCCGGATGGTAATGGATCTCGCAATCATAATCCTTTATGAGCTCCAACCATCGCCTCTGCCTCATGTTCAGGTCCTTTTGCTCGAAGAATTACTTCAAGCTCTTGTGGTTCGTGAAGATTGTGCACTTCGTTCCGTATAGGTAATGCCTCCAAATCTTTAGTGCAAAGACCACAGCTGCTAACTCCAAGTCATGAGTAGGGTAATTCACCTCATGAACTTTCAACTGTCGGGATGCATAAGCTATAACCTTTCCTCGCTGCATCAACACGCAACCCAACCCCGAGTAAGAAGCATCCGAATAAATCACTAAGTCCTCGCTTCCTTCGGGTAATGATAAAACAGGAGCTCGAGTCAACCTTGCCTTTAACTCCTCAAAAGCACTCTCTTGATCTTGACCCCATACAAACTTCACATACTTACGGGTCAACTTAGTCAACGGAGAAGCTATCTTCGAGAAGTCTTGGATGAATCTTCTATAATATCCCGCCAACCCCAAGAAACTACGAATCTTGGATGGCGTCTTTGGAGACTTCCATTGCATCACCGCTTCCACCTTTGCCGGGTCCACCATGATCCCTTCCGAATTCACCACATGACCCAAAATTTGAACTTCGCGCAACCGAACGCGCACTTGGAGAACTTGGCATACAGCTTCTCTTTTCTCAACGTCTCTAGCACTTCCCGAATATGACCGGCATGCTTCGCCTCATTCTTCGAATAAATCAGGATATCATCAATAAACACAATCACTGATTTATCCAACATCGGCCGACACACTCGATTCATCAGGTCCATAAAAGCAGCTGGCGGTCAAACCAAAAGACATAACGAGAAACTCGTAGTGTCCATAACGTGTGCGAAAAGCTGTTTTAAGAATATCTTGCTCCTTCACCTTCTGCTGATGGTAGCCAGATCGAAGATCTATCCTCGAGAACCAACTGGCAACTTGGATCTGATCAAACAGGTCATCAATCCTTGGCAATAGATACCGATTCTTCACCGTCAACTTGTTCAGCTCACGGTAGTCTATGCACATCCTCATATACTGTCCTTCTTCTTCACAAATAAGACCGAAGCACCCCAAGGAGAGATACTCGGTCTAATAAACACTTTATCAAGCAACTCCTGCAGTTGCTCCATCAATTCCTTCATCTCGATTGGAGCCAACCGATACGGTGCCTTAGCAACAGGTTGAGCACCAGGTATCAAGTCAATCTGGAACTCAATCTCACGGTCCGGTGGCACACCTGGTAAATCTTCGGGAAACACATCTGGGAACTCACACACAACTAGTACATTTGACAATTGTGGTGTTGGCATATCTACATCCTTCACATAGGCCAAGTAGGCACTACATCCACGCCTCATGCACTTTCCCACCACCGCATCGAAATCACCTTCGGGATAGTCGTAACTCGATCACCGTAGATCGTCACCAAACTCCCGTCGGGCGCTGTCAGTCGAATCATCTTCTTACGACATATGATATTCGCCTCGTAGTCCACCAACCAATCCATTCCTAGGACTACGTCAAATCCGCCTAAGGTCAACACGAACAGTCTAGCAGGAAATTTATGACCCTCTAATTTTATATCGCAGCCTTCTATCAGGTCAACAATCATGGTAGACTTACCTATGGTAGTTTCTACATCGAAGGGCTCATCAACACCTTTACTACTAACAGGAAACTTAGCATAGAAAGTAGCAAAAATAAAACTCTTACTAGCACCTAAATCAAATAACACAGAAGCAAGAGTCTGGTTTACTATAAACATCCCTGACACGACATCGGGGTCTGTCCTATCCTCCTCCTGAGTCATCGTGAATGCCCTGGCGTTCGCCCTCTGCCCCTCGGTCCCAGTCTTCTGCCCTCCCCCGGAACTCTCAGCCCTTGGCTTCTTGCATTCTCGACTCATGTGGCCCTTTCCACCATAGTTAAAACACCTTGCCACCTTGCACTCTCTTGCCATGTGTCCAGGCTTTCCACACTTGAAGCACACGTTCAATCTCCACCTACACTCCCCGGTGTGCTCCTTCCCACACTTGCCACACCTCTTCGACTCCGCACCGGATGTGACCACACGCCGGTCATCCACCCGTGCATTCTTGTTGTTTGCCTAGGCACCACCCTGACCAAACCTCTTCCCATTCCAGTTTCGGTCACCACCGCCTTTCTTGCTCACCTCAACCACCACCACTTCCCTCTCGTCATACAGCCTTCCCGCCAGATCGACCACCGACCTAAACATACTTGGCCGAACAGCGATCATATGCCTGCCAATATCTGCCGGCAAGCCCACTATACCTCTTGATCTTTCGCGACAGAGGTGTCACCTAATCTGGCACCAGTCGTGCCATCTCGTTAAACTTGGTGGTGTATTACTGATGCATCATGGTTCCCGCCTCCAGCTGTAGGAATTCCTTTCAACCTTATCGAGCTCCCTATGAGGACAGAACTCCTCGATCACCAGCTTCTTCAACTCTGGCCACCTTATCCTTCCAATTGCCCTACTACCCTCGACTTGGACGATATTGTCCCACCAGCACAGAGCCGAGTCCACAAATGAATGAGTGGCAAACTTCACCTTCTGATCCTCCCGGCACTCGCTGATATCAAGTACAGCTTCCATCTCTCTCACCCACCGGTGAGCAGCAGCAGCAGTGCCATTTCCGTCAAAAGTTGGGGGCTTGTATCTTTGAAATGTCCCATAGTTACAGCCTCGTGCTGCTTCCGGCACAGGCTCTTCTTCTTCTTCCTCGTCAGTTGGGACAACCGTCTCAGCCCCCGGTCGCTCCCTTACTCAAGAGGACCGGTTCCTCTCCTTCCTTTCCCCTTCTCTTACAGCCTTTATTACTTCGGTCAGCACAGACGGTAAGATCATCTGCATGACCTGATGAACCTCCTCTACAACAGCCTCCTTCACCGAGGCCCTTAAGTTACCACTCTCGTCACCGCCCTCCGGATGAGGGGTCTCGGGCTCTTCATGAGCCACCTCTTCAGCCCTAGGCCTTCCTCTCGTGACCTGTGGTCCAGCACCACGTCCACCACGACCTCCACCTCGAGAAGCCTTTGAAGATCTACCACCGGCTATCCTCTAACACGCTATAAGATTCAAACACTAACACGGTCATTCAGCGTAATAGCTCAGCTTATGTCAAGTATAGTAAGTCCCTAATTACATGGCCAGATGTGATTAGCCACTTACTTTACTCTTCATACCCCAAGCATTTCCTATCCTGACTACATCAGTATCTAAATATACTAAGAAGCACATAAACCACATAACATGTGCACGTAATACCGGTTAACATCAAGAAAATACCTGATGGCACGTAGCTACTCGGACTGGCACCCCTTCCCTTTGTCCTATTTTCAGTTTAAGTTTAGGTTTCTTTTGAAAATTTTAACCCGTTTCACTTAAACTTTGGCTCTGATACCAACTTTTAAGGCCCCGATCCCGGGACGCTCACAGTTGGACAATCATCGCACATAAAACATATAATTTACATTTACAATTTCTAAAATATTGCAGTGGAATTCTTTTAAACAAACCATTTCATTATAATTGCTTTTGCAAAATAATACATTGTAGTTAACTGTTACAAAATATCATAATTTGCATTACATCACAAAAACATTATAATCTAAACAACGGATGCCATCCAAAAATGCCAAGTAGCTGACCCGTGCCATCCTCAGCAACATTACCTGCCAACTGGAAACACATAAAAGTCAGCGTTGCTAAGTGAGTTCTAGTTTTATAAAATAAAATACTTTTCTTTCGTTTAAAACCATTCTTTCTTTACTTTCACATGTGATCATGCATCATACGTACACATAGCTAATAATTTATTATTATCTTTCATCGTCATTCATTGACTTCCGTTCATTCATCCTCGTACGTCATATTTATCATTCGTTATCTTTCTTACCGTACTATACGTACATTCATTAACTTTCGATGACATGTACTGTACCCTGAACATTGTGCACGAAACTGACTCATGGACCTGGGGCAAGTACACTCATCATTATCATTCACCTTTCATTCCGGACCAGTGCCATGTGCTATACCCCCAACATTGTCTACGAAGCTGGTTACTGGGCCTGAGGTCTATCATAGGCCTCGAACATTGTGCACGAAGCTGACTCCAGTACCTAGGGCAAGCGGCAAGGGTCCCATACACATGGCCAATCACAAATTAGACCCCTAGTGTGCATCCTTCCGGGGTAGCTAACCCGCACACAGTTGAGCTAACACCCTCCATTGGGTGTGAACCTCCATACATTTCTTGCAAGACTTTCATTACTTCCTTCATTCATTAATGCATGCATTCATTCATTCCTTACATTCCTTTTTTTTATTATCTTCCGCTTTACGTTACATAATACTTTCCATTTACTTTTCATAATCATACCACGTAAAGCCACGGAAAATAAACATACATAGTAAGGAACATAACATAACATAACCATACCATACATAGCATCATCACATCACATATGACATCATAAGGTCAACTTACATTACCCCCGGGAACATCCCAAGTCAAAGCCTACACTTTACATTTTCCCTAAAATTTCAGAAAATATTCTAAGGCATAGGCGCATGAGCACTATGCAGGCGCATGAGCACTATGCAGGCGCATGGCCTTTCAGGCACATGGGAACACTTAGGCGCATGGGGAACTTTCAGGCGCATGGGCACTATTTGGGAACATGACCCAACACTTAGTCTCCTGGGCAAATTTCTAGGTGCATGGGCACTATGCAGGCGCATGAATGCCTAGGCGGATGGATACTATTCGGGCGCATGGGTTTTAGGCGCATGGGACTACACTTAGGTAATTTGACCGTTGGGCGCATGAGCCAATTCCAGGCGCATGGGCAACCAACTCTCACTATCAACATCATAATCAGTCCCAACATCATCAGTTCAACATGTTCTAACTTAGTTCTAGCATTAAAGCATCATAATATGAACATGGCATCATCATAACATCAAGAACACCCAAAATCATAACCCACCCACATTCACACATACACATTCATACGGGTACAAAACCCATTTTCGTAAAAACATACATACATGCATTTCCAGCCCCAAAATCAGTTAAAACATGTAAAAAGGGGGTTCTAGAACTCACCTTTGACAACCTTCGAGTATGACTTCTCCAAACCCGTTTGCAAATGAGTTCAAACACCTAAAACCCACCAAATCACACAACCCGAACACACAAACAAACACATAAGCATATAACCGAGGCATAGGCCGGCCAAGAACAACTTAAAACCAAGAATTCTTACCTTGAATTAGAATTCTCCTTCTTCTTTCTTCAAAGTCCAAAAATTCAGCTCTTCTCCTTTCTCTTTCTAGAAAATCCGGTTGAAGTGAAATGTGCAGGAAGGTGTGGGCGGCCATCACCTTTTTGCACCCACTTTTATTCTTTTTGTCCTTTTGACACATTTAGCCCCTCAACTTTGGTTAAACTGTGTTTTCTTTCTTTTTCTGCACATTTATTGTTTCTTTCTCGTCTTTTAAAATTTTCCGGGTGTTACAGATGATGATGAATTTGAAGATGAAGGAAGTCCTTCTTCAAATGATGATAGTGATGATGATGATGTTAGAGGTAATGAAGTTGAAGAAGTTAATAAAGATGTAGTTGTTGCAGAAGTTGAAGAAGTTGATAATCAAAATGAAGATGTTTATAATGTTGATGATTCAATAGATGTGAATGAATATAATGATGAAGTCAATGTACAACAACAAATGGAGTGTGATCTTCAAAATATTGATGCATTTGAGCCTGTAGTACCAGATGAAGGTAATAGATCAAATCTATGATACAGTCCTAACTGAGAAATTGAACACTGAGCAGATAATAGAAGCTTTGAAAGAAGAGATTATCAATCAGCTTAACATGATTGAGAAGCTAAAAGATGAAAATAATCAATTAAAAGCAGAATTTTTAAAGAAAGACTTGAAGATTGTTGAGCTTGAAGAAGTTCAAGAAATGAATGTATAGAACTTTGATGTTGTGCTCAGAGATTATGATTTGATGGAAGAAAAATATAAGAAGTTGAAAGAAGATTATGATAAGTTGAAAGAAGAACTTGAAATTATGAGAGATAGCTTAAAATCTCAATTTTCTCAACCACAAGAAAAAGACCATTTAACTTCAGAAAAAGCGGTTATTTCTGAAGTTCAACCTATTGAAACTGAAAAATTATCTGAGACTGTGAAAAGAAAACAAAAGATAGATGAATCTGATGTTCAAGTATTGGCAGAATCATCTCCTTCAAAGATGCAGAAAATTGTTTCTAAAACTGTGAATGTAGATCGTCCTTCTTTACAGGAAAGTGCAGAAGCAGACATACAAGACCAAATCGGAGCACTGGATGATTTAGATATAGAGTTTTCATATGCTTGGTATGATGAAGTATTGGAGGAAGAAGACGTTACTGAAACTGCATATTCTCTGGTTGAAGTTGTTACTAAAGACATACCTTTAGACATTGATGACAGATATAATTATCTGGTCAAGAAGAAATACAATCGTGTATTTTTGGATGGTCTAATAGTTTCACAAATTAATGAAGAGTATGAGAAATGTATTATAGCAGAGTCAACAGCTCCAGTTGATCCAAATGAAATAGTCATTGAACATGAAGAGTGGAATTCGATGCAAGAAAGTATCAACATTAAAGACTTACCAGCATCAGAATTGCATCATCCAGATCCTGAAAATATGACAACTGTTGAGCTTAGGTTGTGGCTACAATCAAGGAATTATCCAAGAAAGAGATCAAACAGATTGCAAACCAAGTATTTAAGAAATTTGGTCAGAAGTTTTCAAGAGACAGAAAAGCAAAATAATAAAATGATTGTGCTAGACATGGATAATCCATAATATTTAGAGATTACAAAGAGAACTCGTATCTTAAAGCCTCAAGAAATAAAAGAAATGGAGTTAGTGAAAAGTAGTCATGAAATGAGAAAAGAATTGATTGAGATGTTCCAAGAGACTGAGAAACAAGCATACAAAGTCTCGGTTGAACAGAAACAACTATGGAACAAAGCTAGAACTGCAGGAGATTTAGTTAGAAATGTACTGCAGAAAGGCCAATCCATTTTTGAGTTGCTCAATGCAATGATTGTGCCGGATAACACAAAGAATGTTAAGATAGTTCCCTGGAAATATGATGAGATCTTTGATGCCTTTCTAATTAAACGTGTAAATGCAATTTGTGATGTTTATCATTTTTACACAAGCATCATAGCTTTGCCGGTGCAAGATCTCAAGAAGTTAAATAAGTTGCCTTTGATTAATCCTACCAAGTCAATTCGAGGTGAAAACTTTGTTAAACTTCTAAAACGAGGCATTACCAGAATGGATTCTTATCTTAAAACTAGATGTGATTAAGAAGACAAAGAATATTTCAAGTCTCTAAAGAGTAAAAGGAAGATGGCTGCTCATCTAGAAGAAAAAGAACAGTTTTTGGATGCGTATAGTGATCAGTACTTTGAAAAGGTCACTAACCTAGGCTTGAAGGTGATAAATGGTACTCAAACATCTAAACCAATTTTGAGATGGTTCTATCATGCTGACTCATTCCAGTTGAAGCTAGTTTGAAACTTGGAAGATTGGGATCAAGATATGATTTCATTATTTGGAGTTTTTGAGCTTAAACTTCTACATCCAAGTTATATCTCTTTCTTGTCTAATCAGAAATTTGATCGTGTTACGTCAGAAGTTGCTGATAATGATAGAAAATATTTCATGACAATTATTAAGGTAATGGATGCTGCTATGGAGCTAATTTCCTTGCGAAAATCTCTGGCATTTGCTAACATCATGAAGAAGGACATAAAGTCTATTGATTTTATGAGAATTTCAAGTAAAGGAGTGCTGGAAGTTCATTTTCACGATAATCCTAAACCTTATGAGTTCTATGCCAACTTAGATATTGCAGGTCTGACAAAAGAAACTCTTGATGCAATGGACAAGATGGAGATTAAAACAAATGAGTCAAAGCCTGAGCAAGCCATACTTGCCAAGAAGTTCAACTCAGCTATCAAGAAAGCATTACGTGAATTGGATCTTTACAAAGAAAAGCCGGTGTTCAAGATTAAAAATGAGCCAAAAGAGTTCAATGAAGACTGAAGACAATGAAAATATTAGAGGGAGTATTATTAGAGCTCTTAGAAGATTAACATTTGTCTTTTGTTTTTGTCATAGTATAAGGACTTATTTTGTAAACAGTTAATGTAACTCACTCTTACACTTTGTATCCTAAGCATTTGCTATCAATGAAATCTATGAATTTTTGAAGTAATTGCTTGTGTTTGTTTACTTAGTGTTTGAATTGATCATTGCATTACGATATCATCATAGATCGATCCATTTGAACCTATCAAATCTATATCTATATTATCTATACTATTATTTAAAGTATTTGATAATGACACACTTGTAATTTTACTCAAAATTTATTACATCTAATATAACTTTTTAAACATAAGGTACAAGTGCTATATATAATTGTTCCTAATTTGCCCAAATTTAATAAATTTTTCTAATTAATACATGCAGGACAGTTGAAGGGTGGTCAATGCAATAGTTTCACAAGGTGGAGAGATTTAGAACACTTAGCAGATCAAATAGGGAACCGGTTAGGATGAAACAAAGAACACAAGTAAAGAACAATAACAAGAACAAGATAGTATGGTTTTCAAGAATGTTGTATATTGCTCTCAAGTTCTTACAAGTGTTACAAAGCTTATCTAAATACAAGTAATTAAGATACTTTATACTACGTCCTACAGCCGGCCATAGTTTGAAGGCCAGCTAAAAACACTAATTTAGACAACAAGATCAACATAGAGTCAAAAGGCAGATTGCCTTTGACTAGTGACTATCATATGCCATAGCTCACATCCTTATCTAATACAAAAAGGATAAACGTACATAGTTAGAAAGTTACAGACTCAACATTTTATTCTACAGTTGACAAAATCATGGACTTTTCACCAAACCATGCTAGTTGATGAGTCATCAAAAATGGTAGCGGAAAGGTAGTTCAAATTTTGTCAAAAGTAAGTCAGAGAAAGTATGTCTTCTCTGTCTTCAGAAGAAATCAGTCTTTGGCTTCGGAAGACTTCATATTTGGCTTCGGAAGATTTGATACTTAGCATAATTCACCGAGTTATATCAAATCTTCCAAAGTACTTTCCTAGTACTTCACATGTGCATGCTGAGAGCTCTTTGATTGTTCTTTGGTTGCATCAGCCTTTAAGTATATTTCTTACAAACTCCCCCTAGGCTGATGCTACCAAAACTAAAGAGACATTTAAGTCTTGATCTTTATCTATTGACAGTCCTCATCAGAATCAAGACCAATCCCTTTATCATCAGTTGGTCAGGATTCCTCAGACTCTCAAAGTATCTCCTTATGTCATAGAGATCATGCAGAGGGAGGTCAAGTATGTTTTGCCAGAAGTACATGTCTTGACCCCCTTGATCTCTAGTAGCATCCAAGACATTATGGGTCTCTCAGTAGCAAGAGGTTCTACTATGAGTGGACTTTGTTGAGCAACCTCTTCTTAAGCAACCTCTTCTTAAGCACCCTCAGGATGTTCTGACCCATCCTGAGGTGCAGAGGTGGATGCCTTGGACATCGTCTTCTTCTTCTTCTTATCCCTTCTTATGGCCATCCTTTTCTTTTTTCTGTACTTTAACTTAGAAGACTGGCCTGCAGTACCAGATTGTTCTTGTTTGTCCTTCTCAGTTGGGTCCTTGTCCTTCATAGGTTTAGAAGGAGAAGGATCAGGACCCTGTTGTGGATCAAAAGATGAAGCTGGCTGTGATGTAGCACTAGGTCCAGGTTGTGCTATCTCCTGGGGTTTAACCTTGGCCTCAGCTTTAGATGCAGCCTGACTTGGAAGAGAATGCAAGTCAACTAACTCACCCCTTTTGATCTTCAGCTTGATCACTCTAATGTGCTCATCCATAGTGGATAGAGACATTGGGCCAAGTCTCTTTTCGGAGAATCCATACATCTTCAAGAAGCTCACCATCTTTTATGTATCAGCAGACTTCTTCAGATTTGCTCTGATGGTGGCTCTTGATCCTGCAGCCTCTTCCCTCATCTTCCTCTTAACAGCTTTTTGCTCTTTTAGCACTTATTACTCAAGCTGCTTGAGGTATTCAAACTTAATGTATTTATATCGTAAGGGAGAAGGTTTGCTTCTTGATAGAGACCTGTGGCACTCAGGTAGGTTATCATGTTTTGCCAGTCTTATTCCCTACCTACCTGAGTTTGTTGCTCAGTAGCCACAGCCTCTGCCTTAGGACTTTCCTAAACTAGGGAGAGGGTAGGATCTTTGTAAAGTATTTTTCTCCTCCTTTCTTCCTTGATCGTGAGGAGCAATTCTGCATCCTCGGCTTTCCTCCTCTCCTTTGACACTTCCATGTCAGCCAGTTCATTTAGTTCATCCAAGGGGAGAGAGATGAGTTCATTAATATTATAGTTCCTAGACCCTAGATAGTTCAATCTGGCTACCCTTAACTCATCATCTTGAGTGCTTGGCCTGGGAGCAGCCCTGATTGCATCTTCCATGAAGCCAGGGGTCCTACTTGAACTCTCTCCCCTCGCCTTCCTCTTCCTATCTCTTTCTCCTCTTCAATCTCCTCAGAGGTCATTTTCCTCTTCCCTTTGTCACTCACAGGCCTGTATGACTCAGGGTGGAGAGAGCTTTAGCCTTCATTGCTTGGTGTTGCACTTGAGCTCTGGCAAGAGATAGGGTGTGAGAGACCTTCACCAGCTGCTGTCTCACTGAGGGTAATAGGTGTTGAAGCAGTTCCTGTCTCAAGTTTCACAGGCTCAACTGTTAGGCCTTTAGCCAAGGTTTCCCCTTCAAAGCTAATCTTAAGGTCCATCTCAACATCCAGTTGACTAACAGTCTTACCTACTAGCCTTTTCTATATAATATGGATCTCGGCTTGAACTCGTCAAGCACCCTTTGTTGAATCCTATCAGCTAACCTTGCAGCTTGCCTGTTTTGACTTAGTTGGCAAGTGGAAGGTCAACTAAATAGGGGCTCTCATAGTATCTCAGGTTGTAGAAGTTGAAGATTTCTTGATGTCCCTGAGACCTAGAGATTACCAGGGCTCTCCTTGCATCATCATACCTCCATCCCACTATTGGTTTCTCAGTAGGGTGAGATGGAGTAGGCATTGCCCTTGGTATACCCTCCTCAAACAAGCTTTGAATGAGTGAGTCCACATCAATATGGACCTAAGGAGGTTGTTGAATATGGACAACTGCAAGTGAGGGTGGTGAGTCCTCCATGTCCATAGAGGAACTCCTGGGTTCTATGATTGTAGGTAGGACTTTCTCCCCCTTTTGGTAGCATCACCCTCTTGTACAGGGGAGCTAAAGGTTAGGTCCACCACATCCACAAGTTCTTGTAGGCCTGGTTGAGTCCTCTAGATGGGTCTCTCAGCTAACTTTCCCTTGAGATCAGTGATCTCAAGTTGCTGGTCATTAACCCTTCTTTGTAAGGTGGCCACATGAGATTCCAGGTGACTCACCTTTGAAACTAAATAGGTGCATGTTTTTAACAGTCTTTGCACCTTCAGTTGCAGACTCCCCCCATCTTCATCAGAAAAATCATGGGGGGATGAGATAGGAGGACCAAAGTCTTCTTCCTCAACACCAGCTAGAGTTTCTTGGCTGCTCGATTTCCCATACACCATGATAGCTCAGTTCATAGTTAAGAATGTGTTGAACATATCTAGGGAACATGTAATACTCTAAGGAGTCCAAGTTAGCAAGCAGGTTTGTATAAACAAATTGAGAGTACCTGAACTTAACCCCTTGAACCATTCTATGGACTATGTAAGATAAGTCCTCAAGAATTTTGTCCCAACCTCCATGTTTGTTGGATAAAGAATGAATGACCACATGGAGGAGATACTTCCATTTTGAGTAAACCTTAACTTTTTTGAAGGTTCTTACTGAGTAGTCCCTTCATAGCCCATCTACCGGAATGAGTTATTTACAACAGATTTGGGGAAGGACAAATCGCCTTCTTCATCATCCTGCCTCAGATGAATGTTGATGGTGGCTGGAGTGACGAAAATTGTCTTCCCCTGCATTGTGGCAGTTAGTGCCTTCTCACCGTCTAAGATGACCTCTTGGCAGGTCCTCCAAAACTCTAAAAGTTGATCTTCATACAAGGGAGGGTCAATGGTAAGTGCAGTGAGGTAGTTTGAAAGAGACAAGAAGCGATAAACGTCTGAGAAACCTGGATCTTTCTCAGATCATAACAGAGCAACTTGGTTGTGTTGCCTGTGTAACTGCATGGAAAAATTGGCTTGGTTTCGGGGATCAGGGTTGGCCATTTTTTAGTAGCTTAGAGGTGAAGGAAGATAAGAACAAAGGCGGTTTGTGGGTGAATTTAGGTTATGAACTTTTGTAGATGGAGAAAAAAGTGAAAGAGGGGAACTATTAAACGTATATTTATATGGATTGGATTTGAGACAAAGTTAATGCAAAAGAATAAACTTTAAGATCCGGATGTCGGTCCCGCCTCTGAAAAAGTGCCCAAAAAGGTAGTTTTCTTGGAAGTCTAAAATCTTCCGAAGGTAATTTGTATTCAAAAGGTTTGAGAAAAACTTTCGAAGTCAATTTGGCTTCTGAAGATATTCCTTAGCTTTTCAAGAATTTGCTTCGGAAGAAAATTACTTAAGTATTTTTACTTCCTTGATAAGTTTTGCTTCGGAAGATATCAAATACCAGAAATTTTATTCAATGAGAGAATAAAGTTTCTGAGACTTAATTGCTTTCAGAAGAAAAATAGTCCTTCAATACATATAAGTACTTGGTGACAAATATAAGCTTCGAAAGATATATCAAAATTTCTTTCGAAGGTTAATTTCTCAGAAGTAGTTATTTGTTTTGAAGACATAACTTTCTTCCAAAGACAATTTGATGTCTTCCGAAAGAAAACATATCCAAAAAATTTCAAAATTTTAAGGAATATCATTTTGAAAAGTTCCTTCCAAAATAAACTGGGCTTATATAGTGATGATATAGACAACTTAAGATACACATATTAAAAATAATCTTGAGTTTAGTTTAAGAAAAATCTACTCAAAGTTAACATCCCAATAGCTGATACAAGATACTTAAATCTCTGATCATCAAAAGCTTTTATGAACAAATCAGCATATTGTTCATTTGTGTTAACTTTGACTAGTTTTATCAATCCATTTTAAAAATTATCTCTAATCAAATGATACCTGATGTTGATGTGTTTTGTCCTTGAGTGCTGTAAAGGATTTTCTGTAATGGAGATAGCACTGTTGTTGTCTATGTGGATGGGAGTCTCCTTGAAGTTGAATTCATAGTCTAGCATCTGATTCTGAATCCAAAGCACTTGAGCACCGCAGCTTGCAGCAGCAATGTATTCAGCTTCAGCAGTTGATGTAGACACACAGGATTGTTTCTTGCATTGCATAAGACTATCCTTCCACCAATAAATTGACATCACCCAGATGTAGACTTTGCAGTCATATTGCAGCCACCATAGTCACTATCTGTATAGGCATACAGATTGAAATTCAAATTCTTTGGATACCAAAGTCCCAGTTTGGGAGCACCTTTGAGATATTTGAGAATTCTCTTAACAGCAACCAGGTGTGACATCTTGAAGTTGGCTTGATATCTTGCACAAATACATATAGCAAACATGATATCAGCCCTGTTGGTTGTGAGGTACATAAGAGACCCAATCATAGCCCTATATAGATATTCATCAACACACTCCCCCTTAAGATCTGGGCCAAGAGAGTGGTTTTTGGCTATGGGTGTCTTAGCAACCTTACACTCAGTCAGATGAAATCTGGTAAGTATGTCTTGCATATACTTTGACTGGTTTATGAAGATGCCATTGTCATCCTACTTCACTTGAATTCCTGGAAAGAAATTGAGTTCCCCTATGGAACTTATTTCAAATCTATTCTTCAGCAGCTTCTTAAAGTCTTTATAGAGCTTTGGATTAGTTGACCCAAAAATAATGTTATCTACATAAACTGAACCAGCATCAAGTCATTTCCTATTCCTTTGATGAACAGTGTTCTATCAATAGTAGCCCTCTTGTATCCATGCTGATAGAGATACTGTGATAGTGTCTCATACCACTTTCTTGGAGCATGATGCAACCCATAAAGAGCCTTGTCAAGCTTGCAGACATAATCAGGATGATCTGGGTTTGTAAAGCCAGGTGGTTGTTTGACATAAACCTCCTCATCAATCACCCCACATAAGAAGGCACACTTGACATCAAGTTGGTAGACCTTGAAATCCTTGGATGTAGCAAAAGCTAGGAATATCCTAACAGCTTGAAGTCTTGCTACAGGAGCAAAAATATATGTGTAGTCAATCCCTTCTTCTTGTGTGTACCCTTGAACAACTAGTCTTGCTTTGTTCTTGATGACAAGTCCTCTATCATCTTTCTTATTCCTGAATACCCACTTGGTACCTATAGTAGTCTTCCCTTGAGGAAGAGGACATAGATTTCAAACCTTTTGTTTCTTGAATTGAAGCAGCTCCTCCTGCATTGCTTCAACCCAACTTCTATTCTTCAGATCCTCATCAATCTTCTTAGGCTCAATCTGGGACAAGAAACAAGAGTCAAGACAAACATTTTTGTCATGGGTTTGTCCTCTTGTTCTTACCCCTGTCTCAACATTTCCAATGATGTTTGTGGTGGGTGTGACTTATGGATTCTCAGTTGAGGAATCACAACAAGTTGGTTGGACAGATCTAAATAAGTGAAATTCAGATCTGGTGTTTGAGTATCATCCACCACATCAACACACTTATCAAGAGAAACTTGATCCAATTAGTGTGTTACATCATTAATGTTGTCTTCTATGGAGTGGTTATCAGCATCAAGAAATTCTTAATCACTATCACCGCTTCCATCTCCTCCTACATTAGATATTCCGTCATTTGAGTTTTGTGCCTCTGTGTTGGAATTTATAGGCACCTCAGATGTATCAGCTGAAGAATTTGTCATGGTTGTGCTGACAGGATTTCCAACTACAGGGCTAGTTACCACTGGAGTTGAAGTAGTTTGAACACTTAGTCTTCTCAGCTCAAATCTTGGATCAGAATCTCCTGTTGATAGGGTACCCGTAGATCCTGAAACATCTTCACAAGATTTGTTAAAACAGTTGGTAACTAAATCAAAATCAAACAGCTAGTCAGGACCAGAACCTTTCACACTGAGTGTGTGTTCATTTAAGGTCACATTGGCTGACTCCTCAACTACTTTATTTCTAAGATTGTATACTCTATAAGCCTTAGTTTGGGAACAGTATCCAATAAAATGTCCACCATCTGATTTCTCAGCAAATTTGGATATTTGATCCTTGGTATTCAAGATGGTGCAAGGACATCCAAATAATCTAAGAAAATCAATGAAAGGTCCCTTTTTGTGCCACAGTTCATAAGAAGTCTTACCATGAGTCTTTGATCGGGTGGTGAAAGTTCAATATTTAATAGCTTTATTTCCGTGTTTTATGTGTAAATTTATGAGAAATAGAGTTACTTTCGGGATTAACTTGTGTTTGTAGGTCAAACGTGAAGAATACGAAGAAATTGGAAGAAACGGGACGAGAATTGTAGCTCGAGAAGTAAAGATATGATCAATCGAAGTTGCACGACAACGGTATCTTAAAACGGGCATAACTTGAGCTAGGAAAGGAGTTACGGGAGCCACGACCTATTAACAGAAAGATCTCAAAAAGTTGCACATGAAAATCAAGGTTGTACAGGGGGGTGGCGCCACCGACGCCGCCTTCACCGCCACCGACTCCGGGGTCCGGGTTTTTGTTGAGATTTGACCTAAATTGAAGGGATTTAAAAAGGGAAAAACCCTAATACGAATTTTAACTTTTACAACAGCAATCATGGAAGAAAATTAACAATATTGGATCATTCTCAAGCTTTTCCAACATCAAGATCATCAAATCTACAAGATTCATTCAATTGGCTTTGAAGATTCAATGATGAGGCAAGGCTAATTCGTTTGTGATTCACTTCGGGGGACGGGTTTATGCAAGTTTTTATTTTTCTTAGTTTGTAACCTAGATTTGGGATTAGATCTTGAACCTTTTAAGTTCTATTCAATTTATGATTTGATTATTTAAACGGTTTGATTATGCTTAAACCTAATTTTGATATTCTATAACATTAGTTGTCTTTAATCATTGTGTGATTGATTATTAGAATTAGGGTTTCGTTATTCAAATTGGTAAATTATGTGAATAAGGTCCTTTAAGCTTTAATCCATAATTATCACTTAAATCCTATCATGTGTAAGTCACCATTAATGACTTCTCACTAGGTTTCATTTGAGAAAAATTGTAAATTTGCCAAATCTGAATCCTGAAGTGGGTTACTTTTTCACCAAGATTGTTAAAAACCTAAACTTTTATTTTGTTAATTTGATTCTTTCTCAATTTAATTAATCATGCAATTTTCTTTTTAATGTTTAGTCTTTTTAGATTAATCATTGCTAGCACTTTCCTGTGATTCCCTGTGGATTCGACACCTTTCTTACCCTTTACTATTAAGGGTAATTAGGTACTCTTTAATATGTATTTTTGACCGACCACACGACAGCGATCAATCTTGACTACTAAAACTCTGTTCTGCACATAGCAGGCGGTGTTGACTGCCTCTGCCCAGAAGGTGATGGGCAGTTTAGAGTCAGATAACATGGTTCTTGCAGCTTCAATAAGTGTCCTGTTTCTCCTCTCAACAACACCGTTTTGCTGTGGAGTCCTGGGAGCACTATATTATGATTTTCATTATAAAATATTTCAAGGATTTGGTTCTTAAATTCAGCTCCTTGATCACATCTTATGATTTTGACCTTGTGATCACATTGATTCTTAATTTTCAGAATAAAACTCTTCAAGATCTCAGGGGTTTCATCCTTAGTTCTAAGGAAGAAGACCCAAGTATATCTTGTGAAGTCATCTGTGATCACCAAACAATATGAGGTCCTTCCTAAACTCATTACACTGGTGGGGCAAAAAAGATCTATATGTAATAAGTGTAGGGGAGTAGTGATGGAGTTTATTTTCTTTGGCTTGTGAGACACCTTGTGTTGCTTCCCTTTCAGGCATGCAACACAATGATTATCACTTGTAAACTCTTTCTTTGGCATTCCAGTTATCAAATCATTCTTAATTAATTTATTTATTTTCTTAAAGTTTACATGATACATTCTTTTATGCTAGAGGAGGGAAGCTGATGATACAGAATTACTCCTCAAGATCAAGGAAGAAAGGAGGAGAAAAATGATTATTTTATTTTCTATCTATATTAAGTTATTATGTGTACTTTTATAACTTAATACTATTTGATTTAAGTATTATTTTATTTAAACATTTAAGTATATTATTTACATAGTTATAATAATAAGGGAAATGTTCAAATACAAAGGCCATTAAAACTAAAAAGTGTAAAAAATAATCTCAACCATCAATCTTTTTAATCATTAGTTGAAATCAAATTGTAAAGAAAAGTTTGTTAGAGGAATATTATAAGAATGATCATTTTTGTTGACTTTTTATAAGTTTCTCATATTTTTTAAACATTCATAACTTTTATGTACGACATTATTTTTGTTATTAAAATTATACATATAAACGAGCATTTTTTATCTTTAGAATGATTATAATATTGTTATATAAAAAGATAATAATTTTTTATGTTTAAGCTCATATCTCGTATTATGTTTTTAGTACAATTCATTGTGTTATTATGTTTTTAGTGCAATTCATTGTTTTTTTTTTTTTTTTTTTTGTTAGTTATTATATTTTTCTGAATAATATTAAATTTTCTAAAATGATGAATTTTAAAAAAATTAATGATGGAATAATTTTATGTGTATCAATATGTAAAACACAATAATAAATTAACAACTATTAATATCATTGTATATTATTGAAACACTACGTATTTAAAAAAAATATATATGGTGAAATAATATCACTGTGTACTTTTAATTATAAAAAACAATAATAGATAAAAAATTTATATAATCTTTAAGAAAACAATGACAAATACAACACATTGTGTTATCTTCAACACTATGAGTTTTTGAAAAATACATTGGTAAAAGTATATCATTATGTACTTATAATTGTAAAACACAATGATAGATAACAAGTTTATATACTCTACAGAAACAATGACAAAATAATACAAAATGATCTAAAACGTAAAATACAATGATGAATACATATAACAATTCATGTAAAATATATGATACAATGAACTGATATTTGACACAATTAACGTATAAGATATTATGAGCTGACGTATTTGACACAATGACCAAAATGCCTTTTTTTAAACAATAGAAAAATACATGTCAAGCTCACAATCTTTTTTAAGCTTTTAAGACTGAATACATTTTTTATTATAACCCTATCCTAATAATAATAAGGAAAATATTCAAATACAAATACTTCAAAAATAAAAAATTATAAAAAGTAATCTTAACCATCTATTTCTTTGATCAATAGTTAACATCAAATTGTAAGAAAAAATTTATTAGAAGTGTTTCAGAAATAACCACTTTTTGTTGATTTTTTGTAAGTTACTCCATTTTTTTAAACGTTCATAACTTTTATGTATGACATTATTCTTTTATAAAAAGTACACCGTAAAACAAGTGTTTTTTTTATTTTTAAAAAGAGTATAATATTATTATATAAAAAGATAATAATCAAAATTTACGCTCTTAAGCTCATATCTTGTAATTATGTATTTAGTGCAATTCATTGTGTCTTTTTGTTAGTCATATTGCTTTTCTGAATAATATTGTATTTTTTTAAAAATGATGAATATTAAAAAAAGTATAATGATGGGATTTGTGTATCTCTAATATGTAAAACACAATTATAAATTATTAACTAATTAATCTAATGCATTAAAAACAATAACAAAATAATACAATGTCTCGTTATATTTTTTATCATTATTATGTTATCTTGAACACTATGAGTTTTGAAAAATATATTGGTGAAATAATATTGTTGTTACTTCTAATTGTAAAACACAATTACAGATTACAATAAATTTATATAATCTATTAGAAAAATAATGACAAAAATAACACATACTTTTTTTTTTTATATAATTTTACATTTAAACCTCTAAGGATTTTTTAAAACTAATCACAACGTTTTCTCTCTTTTTGTTTTTCTTTTCTAAATGGATACTTACTCATTTTGTCTTTTAATTTTTAAGTCTTCGAGTTATGTCAAATTTACATTAAATCACCTGAACTTTTTAAAATTGTATACTTAAGCCTTCGAGTTACGTCAAATTTACATTTAATCACTTGGTCTTTTAAGTTTTATAATTAAGCCTTCGAGTTGTGTTAAAATTTTCTTTTAATCAATTTACTATAAAGCTTATTAATTATAATAAAGCCACCATTTACATATTCGCTAATTATTCTCTGTTTTAAGGTATTTATTTTTTATAGTATGCTTTCTATTATATTTTCTATCAGCGTTTCGCACGTAATCTTTTTTCGGGTGATTAGTACTAACGTATAAATCATCAAAAATAAATTTGTTTACTTTTATAACCTCCACTGCATAGTGCATAGCGAGGGTCGCATCCGCTAGTATTATTTAAAAGATCTAATTATACATATAGCTCTACTGGTGTGGCCCTAGTCATGCTTTTCTGGTTAGGTTATATGATTTTATTTCATTTATGGGTTAAGATATGCGATTTTATTTCTTTTATAAGTTAGGTTCTAACAGTAACTTATGTTAAAAATGTTAAACTTGTATAATTGATTTCTCTTTTACCTTTTTACAAACTAGATGGATTGTTTATTTAATTTAATTAGAAACAATAAAAATGAAAAATAAAACTAAACCTCCTCTCCCCAACTATAGGCTACTTTTCTTTCCTACAACTTTTCTTATGAGTTTTAAAAACCCAAGGTGAAATTGTTGTCCCTCCCGCATTCCCTCTTGACTACCTTGATCTCTAACCCTCTTTTCTATTCCAAACCATCGCACACCCATTCCTTCCCGTCACCTATGCTTTCATCACCATAGATTCCTGTGGATATGCCCTTTTTAATCTAACGTCTTATTCATTATTAGCAGGGACAACTCAACCATTTTGAGGGATCTAAATTTGAGTTCTCTTAAAAATGTTCAATTTGTACCTTCGATTTCTATTTGACATAAATATACTAGGAAAAAACTCAAATATCTTATGTAACTACCACAAGATTTTTCTATCGTTGGAGCTAAAAAAGGGTCATGTCATAGCGAGTTGGCTAGGGATTGTTAAAAAAAAATACTCAAAGTAATTCTTTAAGTTCTGAGACACAAAGTGTCCATCATACAATCAAATTCCCTTAATTCACTATCAAGTTCTTAATTGGCCACAATCCATATCCGATTAATTCTTTAAGAGGGGAAACTCTTAAGTGCAGATTTATTTATTCTACAAAATGACAAGGAAATGAAATAAACAGTGGCAACAATTTGGGGACGGGGAAGGTGCTCACACAGGAGGAGGTCAGTGAAAATAATAGAAAAAAAAAATGTCGTGAAAAAGAGTGTAAAACAAAAAACGTCTCCTCAGCCACAACATGAAAAAAGTAGGAAAGAAAATCATGGAAGAAATATGCAAACAATGTCGGTGGAATTTAAACTGATGTATCCTGGGCCCAACATGCACATCTAACCTCTGTAGTCTGTACCACAAAAACATTACGTTTGAAAAGGAATCTAAGTGTAATAAATACTCATATAAATTTGAGTGCCTATTAGGAACCACTATGCTATTTCTTCAAATCATAGAAAGTTTTGGCAAGCTTTAGGCTATGAGCTGAGGACTCTGCCACGGTGCCACCCAACATTTAGCTCCGACGAACTTGTTAGAAGTCTTTACAACATGACTTTAAGTTTCTAACAGCACCAACATGAATTTATTACAGAACTAGCTTAATACTTAACATGATTGGATAACTTCTGTGTTTTGTTAATTGTGAAACCTGAGTTGATGATACTTATGTTTTGTTATCAGACAACAATAATTAACACAAAATTAGTGTTATAACTTAAAAATAAGAAGCTGATAAACGAACTTATAAAAATGTATATATAAGATGCATTTTCTCATCTGCATTAAAATAAGCATTTGTATTACAAAAAATCTATCATTTTGATAGACTAATAAAACTATTTAATAGATAAATAATATATCATACTTATCCACAGGTTTGACAAATAATTCATATGATAATAATTTATAACTCTTTCTACATTATTTTATATATTTATATTGTTTGTATTTCTGTTATTCACTAGTATGTGATGACAATTTACAAATTTGATGGTAAATACAAAAATTTGATAGTAAATACAAAAAAATTATCACCAATTTATCACATAAAACTAGAATAGTAAAATTTAGTCACAAATGTGCATTAAATATGGAATAATATGATGTGTATATACATATAGATTAATATGTATTGGTTCAATTCCGTAAACAACAACCCTAATTAAAAAAAGGTATTTATTCTGAAATATTGTTTATGTAAAAAAAGAAGCCCTATTATAAATTTGCCCCTCGAATCAGAATACAACTATAACGCTAACGCATCTGTAACGTTTTGGTATTAGTAGTCCAGGTTATAGTGTACATTAGAGAATCTCGACTCGTTTGCTCAAAGTACGGTTAACCATCTGGTGCACCGGGGTTGCCTGGTTCAACCATCGACAAGAAACTACCTAGGCTTTCTACTCACCGTAAGGGGTGCCTGGTTCAACCATCGACAAGAAAACTACCTAGGCTTTCTACTCACCGTAAGGGGCCAGGGCTCGGAACCACGGTGCCCGGGTAGCTAAGAAGTATTCACACCGACTGGATATAGTACAAGAAATTTCAAATTAGAGTATAGAGATGGCTTCTATATGTAGAGATCATTAGGCAGGCCCCCGGAGAGGGCATGGGGAGGCAGGTTTACTCCTGCTCCTTTCACGGATATGTTAGGGGTTCTAAACGAGCTAGCCCTGCTCACGAGATTTGAGTCGAGGAATAGCACGACCACCGTGATGTCTCATGGAATGACGGCGGACCCCACGATCGATCTTTTTCAAGTCGGAGTATCTCATTTCCCGCTTCTTTGCTGCAGCACGCAACGCAACTTTTACTAATCTCTTAGCGCTTCCCTGCATCAATGATGTGTGATATTTCGAGTCAAATATTACGCGTGGAAGGGTAAGATAGTCTTTTTGCTTGTAGAAAATATCTTCAAATTAGTTAGCAACTGTAACTTCCTAGTAAGAACTATGAACACGCAAGGGCAAGGCAAAAAAGGTCCATTCAAATCAAGAAAACAATTTGACTTTTGGTGTCAAACCAGAACGATTTGACCGCCATCATTGATGTTGAATATTCTATATTTAAGAACGAATCAATCACCATCAAATTTTAATAGAAAAATACTGCAAAATATAATAATTCATAATCAAAATCGTATCAAAATATTATGTTAACCTCATAATATAAGATTCATATGTTTGACCTCTATCAACATTAAGATCTAAAAAAGATATGTATAAATAAACTTTTACGTCAAAACAGAATTGAGTTTAATGACAAGATTTGATATTTGTTTTTGAAAAACGCAAGAAACCATTACTAGAAAACTCATAAGCCCCACCCATCACCGGAACATTCACAAGCCCTACCAATGTCCTGCTAGTTAATGGGATCAGGTAAACCATAGCTTATGATAGGCATGTGACCTTCAGCGGGTTAAAGACAAAAAATGAAAACCCTTTAGAGAGAATCATGTGTTTACTGCTATGCCACCCCAATTACAAGCTTGACAAGATATGATTCGAGCATGTTTAAAGGGTAAATAGGCAAACCAACATCACTACTCCCATAGAAAGTGCTGCAAGCATAATAAACAAAGTTTGTAGCTTTAAACGAATTTGTTTCCGCCTTGGTATTTCAAGATTAGTAGTTTTGACCAAACAGGATAATAGAAGTGTAAGTGTGCGTGTTTTGAGTTACCATCTTACAGCGCGTGGATTATTTTGAACAATGTCAACAGCCCTCTTGGTTAGTAAGGTGCTCCCAGAGGCCATCTGAAGCAAATATGATAAACTGATCATGTGGCTGCAATTCATGAGCTGAAACAGATGGATCCGAGCTCAATATCGTCTTTTGAATGGTTCACGAAGGCGGAACCTGGCGTATAAAGGTGCCCTATTGAATTCTGCTTTTTTTAAGTACACATCACCTATGGATCTTGAAATCTGCAGAGAAGATATAGGTTTTAAGCCTTGAACATGATAACAATAAAGCTTATGACAGTCAAATTTGTTTATTTGCCTAATTGCTATGGTAATTGTCACCAAATGTTAAGAGAAGGCAAGCCATTTTGCATGTCAATTGGCTGTCTACAAACAGTATGCCATATCAAACGTTTTAAATGCTAATCTTTTAATTCAATACTAGCATAATTCAAGCTACTACTTCTGTAACTTTTTAGATGGTATCCATTTCAACATGGTTATATGACTCTTATAATATTCGACCATGGGACACAGTTTTACAATCAGGAATGAGACACTGATACCAAAAACATGTAGCATTGTTATCCTAATTTCTAACACATGTCCTTCATATGAAATTAGATAACGTCATAATGTTTCACTTGCATATAGTATGAATTACCCCTCTCTTTTCAATATTCATCCAATTCAATCGTTTCTAAGATCAACCGGTGAATAACCAACTACCTGTATAAGACCTTTTACGCGCACACTTATGCTTCAAAACCACAATCTGCGAATCATCCGGGTGAGTTGACTGCAACTCCTGCCTCACCGACTCCATACACGCATTATGCTCAGCAGAAAGCTGAATCGCAACAATCTCTCCAGTCGCCTTCACAAGCTTTCCCAAAACAGCTCGAGAATCGCCAAGATTAGCGATGTAAAGGGTTCCACCACACACAACTCCCACCAAACAGCATGATCCAACCGCTGCTATTTGCGGCTTCAAAGGCCACTGTTTCGACACAAGTGAAAGAAACCCATCTTCTGTCGCTTGAAAAGCCTTCTTGATCACCTCCACTGACATTGACTGATTCTCTGAAGTAAACCCTGAGAAATCAACACAACACTTGTAATCAATCAACAGCTTTAATGAATTGAATTCAATACCCCATGAAAGATGTGTGCTCATGATGAATATGATTCAAGTGACTTACTCTTGAGATGCTGAAACAGATTACTGTGATGAATCTTGATGTCTCCGGACCACCATGCCCATCATACACTCCAACAAAGGTACCAAAGGTCCTGATTCCTGTAAGCTCAAACACCCTGATTCAAGTTGACTCTGATCTTCTAGCAAGTTATTAGCTTGAACACCAGCCATGGAGAAATCACCATTGAAATGATGCCCTGAATCCTTGTACCACAAGAGCCCATCTTGACGACCACCGGAATCAGAACGATTGTGAACATGTCTGTCCGACCGCGGCCGGAAACAAGCCCACAGAAAGTTCATGAACCCTAATAACATCCCTCATCGAATTATCCGCATCGGGGTAAGATTCGAGATGAACTTATGCGGTCGGATCAAACTTCGATCTTGATCTACAGAAAAATGAAAGATTTTTGAAGTTTGTGTGATCGAATTGAGCCCTCAATTGGGGAAAAGGGGAGGAAGATCTGAAGGTGAAAGGGGTTAGATCTGTGGATGAAATGGGGGGAATTGAGATGGTGGATGAATGAGCAATTAGGAGTTGTTTGATGGTGATGATGAAATGGTGATGAGGAAATTGAAGTTTGTTCTGGAAGACAGCACAGCAGAAGAGAGGAGAGAGATGGGGCTCTTATCAATTATCAATATGAGGGGTGGAGGGAGAGAGAGAGATAGTCAAAGGAGTTTATCAAGGAGATTGGATATGGGTTTGTTTGTGAGTTGTCCAAGATGTGCACTTGACATCAACCATGGCTTACCAAATGGTCCCCTTTTGAAAAAAAGAAGTGATTAGTAGAGATGGAGAAAATACCCGGTTTCATGTTTGAACCTAATGATTTGATTCGAAACTGGTTTTGGTTTCTACTGTCCCCTAGTGTATCTGGTTTGGACTCGATGTAACCCGATTCCAAGGATTGCCCAGTCTGCTGGTTGTTGTCCTAACCTGATTGGAACTGGTCATTATCTGGTTCTAGCTATGGTATGCCAACCCACTGGGGACAAGTTATCTTACGGTCGCACATCAAAACATTTCAACCTAAAACATTTAACCTGCTTGGATATAATCCCAAAAACATTTTTAAAAAGAGGACAGTTAGCCTCACAACGATGAGCCTTCCGAGAGTGTTCACACACTGGTTGATGAGCACCATGAGCGTAACGCAACCCTGAAACACATTAACATACACGTCAAGTCATTACTATCGCAAACACAGAATCCCTTGGGTTTTCCTACCCAATGCGATTCACCTGACTTGCCCTAGTCACACTGGTGATCTCAAGGTAGAGTCTTTACGACTTCGATTGACATTTCCAATCATAAGCTCGAGACGAACATATATAGAGGAGCTAGGGTCCACCGCACACACTCTAAAGTGACAAGGAGGACTACCAAACACGAAATCCATTTCGTGTATATCCCTTATGGCCAATCTACTGTAATGACATGTGATTATATTACTAGTAATGGATCTAATATAGGACTTGGTCCCGTGACAATCCATTTACCGAACCGAAACTCATATGTTTTTCTTAACATAACGATAATGGGCATACTAGCAACTAACCATCGGTGTGGTTCCTTTCGAAAACCCTGGTGCACCCCAAAATTCATGTCAATGCATAATATGAAGGTTTAGAGTCTTACCACAATAGATTTGAAAAACACCGACATCTTTGAACGATCATAAATTCACCATCGTGCAATCTAGCATGACGAAATGGGGTTTCATGCGTCACAATAGTGCTCATTCATGGTTATAATCCATATTCAAATGAAATGTAGCTTATCGGTCAAACCTAGAGCTTATAGACGCGATTAAGCAAAACAATGTCAAGAAGAGCAAATACGTCCTCCAATCGCTTCACCAAGCCCCAAAACATCAAGAATTTAGAGGGAGAAAGTGGGCAAAGCGTTCTAGAAAGAGAGAGGATGGGCCGAGTTTGAGTGTAAATGGAATAAAATCTAGGTGTTTAAGCTTTTAACTTGAATTTGCTAATCTAGGGTTTTTAGCAGACTACTAAACAGATCCTTGGCGGTCCGTTACCGCTTTAAAATGAGAATATCCGAATATTCAAAATGAAATATTTGCATCTTGAAATGAATATTCATCATGTTATGGCTTATTCTTGGAGGTCCGTAGCGCCCTTAGCGGATCGCTATCCCCTTCCTTCGGGGTTAGCGATGGTATCACCTTCAAAAACCGCACTCATATTCTTGGCGGACCATTTATGATTACCCTTTGTAACCCATAGCGGTCCGCTATAGTTCACCAACTTCATTTTTCTTGATAATTTCCTTCTTAATCTTCTCGCTTACTATTTCGCCTCTATCTTCACATGTTGATCTATTTATTAGGGCGACAGACACACGCTGAAATGAAGAAAAAGGAAACATTAATTGATATATATTAGGTAAACTAAAAACAAGTGGGCCCACTAGATTTTTTAGTCTTTTTCATTAATTTGCCTTTTAGCTTAGGAATAAAAGATATTTTATACCATTTAACTGAAAAACTTAGGTTTTAACTGAAAAACTACGGTTATCCATTTCAAAACTACTAATGTTATGATTTTACAATCAGTGATAATCAAGAATGTAAGTTTTTAAAAGTTGAGACCAGTATATCATATGTGAATACCATTAGGACCTACCATGTAATTAATTATAGTACTTAAACTGAAAGTTTTTTAATCTATTAACTTACTTATTGTTTTAAAGACACCACACTAACATTATATTTTATTAAAACTTTCACATGTACTCTTGCGACATTCTTATTTTAGTTACGTTCTCAAGCTGCCGTTTTATCTTTTGTTGTATGAACATATGATGCAATTATTTATACTTATGTCTATAAGCTGTTGTTTTATCTTTGGGCTAGACACACGCACGATGAGATATCTTTTGATACTTTTTATTTTTTTTAACTAAATATATTTTCATAAGATAAAACTATATGAAATGTTAATTTTCTTTTTAAGAAAAAGTTTTTAATGCTAAAACTAATTGAAATGTTATATATTTTTAACTAATTTATTTATTTATTTAACCACAATTATTTATTTTTTTTTAAATTTCAAGTATATCGTCGTGATGTGCTCCAGAAGGTTTTGAAACTCGTTTATTTTATTGAAAACATAAACTTATGATTTTAAATCTAAATCGAATACTACTTTAAAAGTGATGTTGTTACAAATATAGGGAAAGCTTAAGGTATAAAGTGATAAATTTATACGAAGTGATAAGAATCATTATTATAACAGATAAACAGTTCAGAATTAAAATAAAATAATCACGCAAATCTAGAGGGGTAGATTTGAAAATAACTTACAATTGTTGACTTTTTTTAAATTCCCTCCGTTCGCATATAACTTTTTTATACGATATTATTTTTTTAAAATACTATGAAATCGAGCATTTTATCCTCTTTAATATGAGTATAGTATTGCTATACTTTTTTTTTAAAAATCACATTTTTTTAAAAACGCTTATGTAATGTGCGTATAACTTGCGTGATTATTAACAATGTAATTATAAACATAACTTGTGTAATTATCATATAACTTGTATAATTATAAATATAACTTGCGCAATTATTTTTTATAACGTTAGTAAATTTACTTTACGTAATAATAAATATAACTTGCGTAATAATAGATATACTTGCGTAATTATGTATCTTATATACGTAATTGTGGCATGAATGAAACTACCACTCCACCAAAAAACACGTGTCACACCCTAGTTACCACGCACGTTTCGCATTAAGGTTACACTATGTATAGTAACCGGTCCCTACAAAATATTATAAATAAAAGTTTATCGATAGATATACACTATGTTTAAAGAATATATTTATATATCGCGAGGTCTTTGTTTTTATTTACATTTCACTATAAATTCGATCCATCTAGCTAATTGAATGTATGCTTTTTATATTAGTGCTATGTTTATATGTTACTATGCATCTAGCTCCTATAATAATATACAACGTTAATTTACGACTATATGTAAAAGAAATTGTGCTAGGTCTGCCACATAGCGAGAGGCACCGATGCTCAAAATTAGACCAAAAAATAAATATCTATTTTATTCAAATGATTCTTTTTATGCAAGTTATTCATAGATAAGATTTCAATATCAGTTGGTTACATTCGAAAGAAAGGTCATAGTTACAATTACGGTACAAATATCTTTTTCTAGCTATTACAATATTATGCACTAGTGTTTTTTCCTACAAGAAGACACAACTAATTGTTATTGTGGATGTAATAACCGAAAAACACATAGGTATCGAATAAACAACTAGGTTGTTTTTAATATGCCACCATGAACCTCATAAAAAGACTAATCATGATGGTTGAGGTATACTTATCAGTCTTTTCATAGCACGACTGTAGTAGATCTATTAACAAGTTACCGATGTCAACTCAAGAATTTTTCTTTACATGTCATATAATATTCGATACTTGTTTTATGCATTGTATATGTATCAGAACTTGAGTGACACCAATTTATGAAATAAAAAAAAACTTCTGAAGAGTGACAATAGTAAACAATTTTAAAATTTATTGAATCTGTCGCTACTTATCAGCGGCCCATTGTTGGCCTCTAAGTTTCTTTAAGTTGTCGCTATCTCTCATCCCATTAAATTATTCTTGATATTGATATGTAGCCCGCATTGTTTCCTTATCGTTTCAAATAATTTAAGAGGGTTGTACGATGAATGAAATGAAATGACAATACATGGATGGTTGTATGCATCCATGTTATTTGAACCAACCATCTCTCATCTCAAGGCCAATAATCTCATTCTAGTATATATAGTTTTCTTTTAATATTTTAATAAGAACGGTAGTTTAAATGTCAATTGCTTCGTTACAGAACTAACTAGGCTTTTAGATTTTTAAATCTTTATTGGATACGTTTGGCCTACTAGGATTATGAAGTGAATTTATTGTTATGTGCTCGAAGTAAACGCCTTTTAGTTTTTTGAATCTTTATAGGATACGTTTGGCCGACTAGGATTATGGAGTGAGTTCACTGTTATGTGCTCAAAGTAACTTAATTTATGATGTACATTTGTTATGTGACTTTGGACATATAAAGCGTGTCTAATTTGTTTCATTTATAGCAAATTTAAAGTTTAAGAGGTTCACATATCATATAATTATAATACGACACAAATCAACCATAACTGAATGGGCCTGGTATTTGACCTCTACATAAGGAAGTTTTGATTACTTTCGAAAGCTAAAATCATCGAAAGGAATTGAATAAAAAATCATTCACTTCACAAAATAATAAATTATTTGAAAATGTTATTAAACATGTGTTTCACTTTTGATTTTTTTTTATTTTCAAATCTGAAAAATTATTGTACCTTTCCTTCGGTATAAGATATGGTCTTGCTATATTTTTCTAACTGAGTCGAGACGCGATAAACACATTTACTTCTAAGATCCGCATAAACAACCTTTGACAATGGTCAATGACCCATCTTGAATTGATAAACAAGACTTATTATATAACATATGGGTTGGTTGTTTTGTACTTAATGAGTTTGAGATGATAATAGTACACAATGGGTTTATGAGTTCAAACTTAAGATTTGCTACCTCAAAAAGTCCAAATGATTAAGCACAATGTTAAAAAAAAGCTGACTTCTCACATCCTAAGCTTACTATAATAAAAATGTTATCTTTTAAACTATGATTAAAAAAATGTAAAGTAAAAACAATATATTAATAGCTTAATAGTTTTAACAAATCTTTAAGGAAGTTGGGACATATGTCCCAGCGTACCTAACAAAAAAGTGATCCACACTATACCTTCCCCATATATCCACAACGTCACATGATACTCTTCAAGGTGTAGGTTTTATTAGTGGAAATATTTGAGGGCGACATTGACAAATGGGATAAAATTTATTTGTTGAATACATTATCAAGATGAAAGTATAAATAAATGGACTACAGAATACAAAATTACTTGTTGCTCTATGTATAATAGATAGTCTAAATAAAAAATCAATATTGTTAAAAAATACATGAAGTGCTCTACAGTCAACCAATATGTTTAATAAAAAGTTACCTAGATTATGTGTTATAACACTAGTTTTAATGATTTCTTTGAACTTTTATATATAATAGAAAAGAATCTAAACTTACTCGAAATAAAAGCTTCTTCTTACATATGTTTAGTTTCAAAAAGCAAAAAATCTAATCTGAATAACATTTCTTCAAAGATAGCCTTACACCTTCATAAACTGTTAGAACTATTCAAACCAGAGCAACTCAAACAATTTAATGGGTTTAATGTTCAATTTTAATGATTAAATGGTTTTGCATACGGTTTAGAATTTATATATTAACCATCGTATACTCTAAATGGTCTATCATTAAACTTCATTAGTTTTTCTATTCTATTTTAGACTGCGAATTTATATATTATATATCTTAAACATTTTACTATTATAAAAAACTTACTACAATCTAATTATTTTATTGAGACAAAATACGGTTCCAATTGTAAAAACGAACCGTTTTGGCCAGTCCCACCTACTCAACCAATCCATTTGTCGTTCTTAATCAGATTTAATAGTTTCATCCAGAATTTACGTCAAATCTGCTATCTTGTTGAACAATAATCTATTAATTGTTTATTGATAAATAATAGCAGCTAGAGTGATGTTCTTGTTCCATTAAAGATTATGAGTTATAGAATCGAGGGTAATAATTCATATTGAATTATCTATGTGCCATCTGTTTTATCCTAAATAATATAGATGCCTTAGAAAAATCTCTTTTAACTATCTTATGCATATTGTAAAATTATATCACTTAAAGTGTGAAAAATATAAAAGAGAGAAATAATAGGAAAAGTAGAAAAGGGCAGAGGTAGTAGGATAGGACACCTTGCACTCACCCCACATGATCCCCACCCATTAAATAGACCATTCTTTACATACGTGGGGTTATTTCATATTTTCAAATATAAAAAACTTAATGAGAAATTTTCCCAAATAAAACGTGATGTGAATAAAGAGAGACAGAAGGATGTTTATTACAATAATAATATCCCAAATACACGATTAGATACAACAAGTGTTCATTCTTGATTATACCGGTTTTGATGATAACCTTAGGTCGAACTGTTAAATATGACTTTGAAAGCGACAAAACAAATTGATTGAAATGATTAGGTCCGTTGGACCACTAAACCGAATAACATTGTTAGTTTATTGAAAGTTTTTTTAAATAACAAATAATCTATCTATACTGATAAAAAAAAGTTTTTTGTGAACAAATAACATTAATTTACACCTTCTAAATCAAATTTTATCACATCTTTCTCTTAATAAATAATTACATTAACTACCAATTATATTATTTAAAGTTTTTTTATATTCAAAATATTCTTTAATAAAAAATATTTTAAAAATGTGTTTTTAAAAATAAACTTTTATGAAACAAAAATAATTAAACTTCAAAGTTACAATAAGAAAATTCTTAAAAATGATATTTTTTAAAAACAGTTTATTTTGAATCAAATGTTTAAAAAACAACTTTTACGAAAAAACAAAAAAAATTAAAAAGAAAAGTTTAAAAAGTGATATCGTCGTTTTATTATTTAAACTCCTAACTCATAAATAACTTAAATAACATTTTCTCTAAAAATATCATTTTATAAGTAATAAGTTTTTATTACTAACTATTTAATATTTTTATTCGACCAGTGTAACATAACATATATAGAAAAGTAAAAAGCTAATAATGGTTAACCGGCTGGCTTGATAATATGGTTAGTTTTAAGCACTAAAGCATTGGTCAAACCTATAAATTAAAAGGGAATATTCCCATATGTCTTTTTTCTCCCTTATATCCTTCAAAATGTCTTTCAAATAATTTCTTCTCAAAATATCCGATTCAAACAATGCGGTTGGCTGCTTCTTAGACAGGAGGCGCGACGCCTGTATAGTGGACCACTCAAAATCATACACGTGTCCTTTATGGTGGCGGGCGCTTCCAAAGTGCGGGCAGGCGCCTTCGAAGCGCGAATGAGTGCCTTCATAGTGTTGATGGGTGCCTCCACAGAACACTTGTACGATTTTGAGTGGCTAGACGTCCGCGCCCTGTCTATGGAGGCGTCGAAGCCTTGTCTAGAGGGGATATTTTGAGAAGAAAATCTTAAGGAGGAGACATGTTAAGGAAATTTTAGGTCAAAAGATTATTTTGAGAATTTTTCCAATTAGAAATTGTCAAAATCAAACCATTACTCGATTCATAAGATAAACAAACCCACAATCTATTCAATCTGATTTAGTTCAAACGATTCGATCTATTTTAAACACCTAATATCATTATCATTGGAAGCATAAAAACTACGAAAACACCACGAGGTTTCAAACACCATACGTAGTGTTGATTGTAATTGGATTTCTCAACCTAAAAGGTTTAAATTACTAATAAGTATGTAGATATTACTGTCACGTGCTGAGGAGGATTATGATGTAAGCTCTAATCAATCGCAAATTCTATTCAAATGTAAACTGAATAATATTAAAATATAAGTATTGTGGTAAATGAACTAAGTTACGAATTAGAGATTAAAGATAGTGGTTAATTCATCCCACAATACACAAAGCAAACACTAAAAGTACAAATCACAAAAAGATTACTAATGAACAAAATGAACAATATAAGTGTAATCTTTGTAGCCCAGTTCTTAATGTTCATCAAGATTTTTATTTTATGAAAGCATGATTTACTAATAGAACAGGTGCAATGTTGGATTTAAACTTTAAATCTCGTCATATTTAGGATTTTAGTTGTCACTTTATATTAATTTATTAACGCCCTTCGATGAACATCTATTAGTTCATATTCAATGAATTATAGACATTATTAACTTATTCTTTTAAAAAGTCATTTAGCCACTTTTAAGTACAAATCTTGTCTTTATTTGATTATTTAGTTTCAAATTCTTAGTTTTAAGTTTATCAAAATATTTTAGCATGTAGAGCTGATTGCGCACCAGTTATGCATAAACTGTTTGGAGGTCGAAACGGTAACGAAACGATGCGTAATAGGTATCATTTGAAATATAAGTCTTTATTAAACTCCAGAAAAATGATCATCTCCAAGATAAAATATGAGAAAGATATGACTCGATGAACACAGACCAACTTGTCTTCGTCAGTTTTGACCTTCAGTTTTGTTTGCCACGTTTGGAGGACCAAACGATGTCGAAACGACACGAGACCACTTGGGTTAGTTAGAGGACTCATTGAACTTGTTTTTAAACGGAAAAAGTAGACCAATTTGGGCTTAATATGACCGAGTTATGACCTGTACAAAATATCCAATTTTTCTGACAGCAAGCTGTCTAGTTTCTTAATCTTGTCCCTTTGCATCCCAAACCTCAATATTTGGCCATTATTGACCCGAGACTTTAAAGAGCATTTATTCCATAAACTAACCGAAAAAAACTTTGCATTATACACTTAGATTATCCTAATTTTTAGTCCCAAAACAGTTAGTTAGGTTTTAGTCTTCCTGTTCACAATATTAATTAACCGATACATAATTTTGATTGTCCAAAACTAATAATTTCAACAACAATTTATAAGTCCAAGATGTTGATTATGAACAGATCATCCAAGATTACAACCTAATTTTTATAGATTCAAAGAATATATACAAAGATTGAGAATTAGGGTTATACCGTTTAGAAGTTCCAATACCCGAAACAACTAGATCTTCACGATCCAATGCCCAAAACCAAGAACACAAGATTATTAGATGATGATTTAGAGATTTGATGATGAAAATCATCAAGAACATGAACAATAGAGACTAAAATCATCAAAATAAACGATTTTCTTACCGGTAAAATTGTAAATGATCAAGACTTGACTAAAATCCAATCTTGAATGAAGAAACAACACCAAAATCGACGTTGATGATGATAGATGAACAAGAAGAAGTATGACGGAGGCTAGGGTTTTCTCTAGAGAGAAAACTTGGAGAACAAGAGTAGTGAAAATAAAACAATGAAGAAAAAATCAAAGGAGAGCCCCCTTTTTAAGGGTTTGCGGCCAAGAGGGCTATGAATGGGCCTCCCGGGCCCTTTGCTTGTCTTGTCCAATTTTGTCTCGCCCTAATTCGCATGTCATTCGATTTTCACGTTTTTAAATTCTACATGTTAATACGATTCCAGCGAGCTATTATATGCTATATAAATTATTTAATTTATATTTTTGAATTAAATTAAGTTTATTTAGTAGACTTTAGGCAAAGCCTACTGGTATCCAACTTTTGTTGTGTTCTTAATGTAAGATGTATATTTTTACATTTAAAAGCTTTTTGGTCCAATTTTAAGAACATAACCATCGTTCTAAGTCCAAATCGGTGAACGTCCACTATCACCATGTCCAAGGCCCACTATAATATATTAACTCCATAATACATAGTTCTAGAACTTAACGTGTCTACACACGTCTAATGTTCTAATCTCAGATAAAGTTAACATTAGGTCAACTTTCAAGTCAAAGCTCATGTTTAGACTGAGTTAAAGTCAAAAAGTCAAAGTAAAAGTAAAAGTCAACAATCAAAGTCAATGGTCAGTACAACTATTTTGGTGACGGATGTCATAGTATCCCCCTGTTAAGAGAATTCGTCCCAAAATTCAGTCGGAGTTGTCAACTACAACGCCTTCCGTGAATAGGTAAAAGTACTTAGTCCTCAATTGACTTTCCCGTGCATAGATAAATTTGGGTCCTCGCTTTGAGTTTCATCTAATCTTTACGATCAGGATTTTACTACTAATCAAAGTTCAATTTTTTTCCTAGCCATGATCTCAGATAGTTCTTTGAGGAATTGAAGTTTACCGTCCATGGAACGTGTCATGCACCCATCTCGGTTCTTGCTGTAACTCAAACCGATAATCCCCTGACCAAATCTATTTGGAAGTATTAATTGCACTTACTAATATAGGTGCTAATTTGCTCTTTTGCCAAAGCAGACAATGCCTTATAAGGGAACAGCTCGCATCCAGCCCATAAACTAAGGTCTCTAGGGATGACTGTTTAGGTCTACAACCTATTTCTTAATATCTCTAGAGTATGGTTGTTGTCCATTACCTAAAGTTAGTTCCCGGTCTGGTTCTGATTACACATTCAAAGTATCATTAGTGTTTACATATAAGATGTACCGTAGCTAACCCCTCCACACTACTAATACCTTGATAGTGTATTAGTCATCAACCGTAACTAATTTCCAATTTGCTAACATCTGAAAGCATGTGCCTAAAGCCAGGCTTCCTTTGATTGTCAGTGTAAATTTCTGACAATTCTGAGCTGCCTTTAGTCTCTCCTCGATCCAAAAGCCCTAATCATTCATCTCTTGAATGATTTATGGTCCAATCATCTAACTTTACCTGACTTCTGCCTATTATATCAGGGACCGATACTTACATCTGTAAAGCACCTTGAATGGTGCTAATATAATACTCCAATGATAGGTATTGTTATAAGGGAACTCAACCAATAGTAGGTAAATGTCCTAACTACCTCCAAAGTCGATGATACAAGACCTTAACATATTCTGGGATGTCTTAGTAGTTCATTAACTCAGACACTCAGTCTGAGAATAATGAAGTGTATTCATGTCCTGACGCATTCCCAGCACCTTCTATAAGCTCTGCAAGAATCGTGGCACGAAACGACGGTCCTTATCGAAGACAATTGACAAAGGTACTCCGTTTCTATCCATAATTTCACTAACATAAATCCTTTCTAGCATTTTCGTCTTGTACTCCTCACGAATAATAAAATGGGCAGATATGGTCAATGACCCAAATCAAGCCGTTCCCATTACTAGTTCATGATGAAGTCCACACGAATGTTTTCCCACCTCCTTTCCAAAATCTTAGGCTATTGCAACAGGCCAAGTGGCCTTTGATGCTCTGCTTTAACCTTTAAACAAGTCACACGCTTGCATGCGTAGTATGCTATGTTCTCATTCATTTCAGACCACCAATATAAGTTCTTAATATCATTGTTCCTCTGGTTAGTACCATGATGAACAGTATACTTAGACTTGCATGCTTCAACCAATACCAATGTCTACACATTCCTCAAAACTAAAACCCAAATCTGCTTAATAAAGTATAATCCTCTATCATCCTTTTGTACAAACGGTTTGTCCAGACCTCTTAAAGACTCATCTTGCCCATTCGATCTCCTCATTGACTCAAATTGAGTAGCAATGATGTGGGTTTTGATACCCAAATGAAGAATCATTCCAAATGCCTTGACACACATGGGTTTGACTTTTTTTTAATTACGGCTCAACACATAAGAACCCACATTTGCCTTTCCCGGGTGACATCAGATTTCACGGTCGTAGTCACTGAACAACTTAATTCAATGTCTCTACCTCATATTTAGTTATTTTTTATTACAAAAATGTGTTGAAAACTCTTGTGGTCAGTATATATGACACTCTTGGAGATCTTAGCATATAGCTTCTCCTTTTCCAATAATTCCAGGACTGTCCCTACATGTTTCTCATGATCCTCCCTCCTCCATATCCTTAAATAAATCCGAATATCCTCAATGTACACTATGACAAATTTATTCAGATATGACTTGCACATCCGATTCATCAGGTCCATGAACATTGTAGGTGCATTTGTTAGCCAAAAAAGCATATCTAGGAACTCGTAATGTCTATAACAAGTTCTAAATGCTTTCTTCGGTATGTCATCCTCATGTACACAAAGCTGATGACTTCCGTACGGAGATCAACATTCATAAAGGTACGTCAATATTTGAAGCTGATCGAATAAGTCATTTACCCTCAGCAAAGGATAATAGTTCTTGACTGTTAGTTTATTCAACTTTTGATAGTCCATGCACGTCCTAAAGAATCCATTCTTCATTTTGACACAAAGCACTGGTGTCCCATGGTAAGCGACTGGGTGATATAAACCTCTTATCTAATAACTCCTAAAGTTGATTAAATAGATCTTGCATCTCCAAAAGTGTTAAATGATGACGAGCCCTAGCAACATGCATCGTGTTAGTTACTAGGTCAATCTGAAAGTCCACCTATTGTGAAGGAGGCAATCATGCCAAATCCTTCGGGAATACTTCCTGAAATTCTTGCACAACGAGCATGTCATCTAACCTTATTTCTCTACCTTCTTGCTCATGATTTTCATCTTGTCCTATTTTGATCTCTTTCCATGTACGTCAAGTATCTCACCGTTCAACAACGACATGTGAGTAGTCTTCTCGCGGTAGATAATCTCGGCCCTATTCCCTGACAACTAGTCCATTCCCGCGACCATGTCGAAACTTCCAAGCCCAAATCATATAAGATCTATTCTAAAGGCATGATCCTCTACTAGCATAACACAGTCCTAAATTATCTCCCTAGTATTTACAAGACTACCATTAGCCCATTTCATAACATATATCCTCATAATTGGGGTCAAGTCCAACTTAGTTATAAAAGTCAAAGTCACTATGTTTGGGTCCTGTCGGGCATTGTTGACACCAATCCCGTATACCTTTCTATGAACAGGGTTGCCATATTACCTTGCGCTGGGTTTGCACAAGTTGCAAGCCGGATTTTGAATTGTTCCTTTGTTTTTGATAAACCATTTGACCTTTAATCCTATTTAACCTCGCATATGCATTTCGATGATGCTCCTAGCTTCCACACTTATGATGTCAACGTCGAATTCTTGATTTGACCACATCAATCGGCACAACTAGGTTCACAGCACATTAAAACCCTTGGCTAAGAGCTCTAATTGCTTGAAATTGAAACACACAGGACGTGGCATCATAGTCGGATGGTGCAGATTGCACTTATTACACTCCGGACAAGTGCCGTCATAGTCCTTCGTTGCTAGCGCGATAGCCACCTATCCTTTCACGGCTTTTTCCTTCTTGTCCACTTTAACACCAGCTAGCTTACCCAATTCCCTAACATCCTTTTTCTCACTAGCTTTCTCCAAGCACCAACACGACCCATCTCGTCGAACATAGTACATGTCTTTAGTATCACACTCTAAATGGTTGGGGGTGCAACATCAGCCATCATTTCACGATTGTAGAACCAGCCCCCTGATGTGCTCTCAACCCCCTTTTTTCAATTAATGAGCCGTAATTGTGGCACCAGCTTCGCCAGCTTATGGAACTGGTAGGTATGGGCGTCATGACCATATCCTACCATTACATGAGTCCAAGACACAAGATCTAACTTTACCATCTACTCCACAAGCCAATACTCCTCAGTTAACAATCCTTTAAGCTCATCCAAAGTCATGGTCATTACAACCTCCATACCTCAAACTAGTGTTTGGGCATTCTATTGCGTTAGTGCTTTGCCCACCAATGAAAAGACAACACAGGTTACCTTTTGATTCTCAGCACATATCTCGATGTCCATATCTGTTCCTATTTTCTCAATACAACGGGTCAGGGCTGTTGCTCCAACTTTCCCGTCGTACTCCTTTGGCTTGCACGTCATGAACTCTATGTACATACAACCAATCCTGCCTCCAGTACCATTTCCATCCACGTTATCAGTCCTACCATGACTAACTCCAAACTGCTAGGATCATCACATAGCCCAGTTCAAGCACATCCTTAGTCTACCAAAGATGTTTATATATAGGGTTCCCCGCAGCATTCCCATCACACTAACGATATACCAAGAAAGACTCTTAAACTGGTTACATGACATCCCCTTATTCCATCAAACATAATGCTAGAATGTTCAAATAGCCAATGCCCTAAGTGTTAAGATTAGTCTGAACAAAGCAACATAGATACAGGGAGTCTCACCTCTCTACTTCAACTCTTCAAAGACCAAGTTCCTTTTTAACATGTAGTCAATTTCAACGGTCACAGAAACAAAAACAGGAGCAGCGTATTATAGATACTGGGCTGAAATGTCACAGTATGATTTTCATGAAGGCTCCAGATCCATTTGTACTTATACAAGGATAAAGGAGATAGGTGTTTCCATAACATTGATTATAATAAGAACAGAAACTCCATTGTCCCATGAATAGAATGGAAAATTCTTACTAACTATGACATTATCTTACGAAAGGGTTTGCCAGATTTCACATGCATTGCAAATTGCAATTACGTGTGCACCCATAATGGTGATTTGCTTTGCATGGTCATCCTAGCACCTCCTGTCTGAGTCAACGCATCTTGTTAAGTACAGAGTGTTATCCATGATTGGAGAATAAAGGATATGATCGCTAACCAAAGGTTAAGTAACCAAAGTTATACAGAGGAATAGATTAAGAAAGCATTCACTTGGGTAAGGAACAGTCAAAGGAATCCATTTAGTATAGTCCAAAATTCAATAAAGCAGTCATGTGACCTGAGTACACCATGGCTCTTGTCTATTGGTGTCATGTCAGCTAACATGTTCATCTCCCAAGACCGGCAGACGCACATAATAAGGTTGGCTTAACAACCTAAGTCCTTTAAAAGAATCCTTATAGCCGCACTTATAAATCCAGACCAAATAATAGCCAAGCGCATAATGAGAGGACGTACTTACCTAATGCTTTCTCATGCCATGCACATATAATACAACGGCCAGAATTCTCCAAATAAAAAGATCACAAATAACACATAAGGCAGGCTACACAGCATAATAGATAATGCACAAAGAACGTTCACATGTATAACAGTACACACATAATCCTATGATGCATATTAAATGTGGGTACTTAGGTTATAGTCTATATCAAATAATCCACCTAATTCTCTATAGTTAATGACTATGATACCAATCTTTTACACCCCCGCTAGTAGCAGAAACACGAGGATGCGACGGACGGGATCGTCATAACACATTAGGGCCTAATAGAATCTCTAAAGTAATTCTCCATCAATGGATCATGACGTCGCCCGACACAAAGAATAAGTGTCAAGAACAATCAATACCATAACGTTATTCCATATATGCACAAACAATCCAAAAGTTCCAAACCAGATCAACCAGTACTAGATCAATCAAATTTAAATACAAATACAACAATAACATAATGTCCAAACTAATGTTCCAATGTCTAATGCTCTTGAAGGAGCGGTCTTGTCTAAAGTCCACTGTCCAAGTACCTAAGCACCGTTACCTGAAAAGACATGCTCTAAAAAGCCAACATACGTTGGTGAGTTCACAGGTTTAAAAGTACAAATAGTTAGTTGTGTATAACATGTACATAAGGTTGCATGTGAGTAAGAGTACATGGCAGCCATAGATATCAACACAAGTTTACGATCAGTCCAAGTCCAATTAACCGGATTATATTCACCCAAGGGCACGCACAGGCCAAGTCAGTCACAACTAGCATACCAACGACAGGGGTGGGTGTGTCCACCTATTAGTACTAACAATACCTCTGCATGATAGTCAAGCACAAGAACAAGCACAAGCACAAGCACAAGTACACACTCATGAATGAATATCTAGACTCTACCCATGACCCAAACCACATACAATGTTCCAAAATAATCTTTGAGACACGACATAGTCCAAAACCATGAGCATGCTTTTTCCCCAGGTAAAACGTATTAAAAAGGGGTCGTGAAACTCACCTCGAAATAGCACCGTCCAAATCCCACAATACACAAAGCAAGCACTAAAAGTATAAATCACAAAAGGATTACTAAAGAACAAAATGAACAATATGGGTGTAATTCTTGTAGCCCAGTCCTTAATATCCATCAAGATTTTTATTTTATGAAAGCATGATTTACTAATAGAACAGGTCCGATGTTGGATTTAAACTTTAAATCTCGCTATATTTAGGGTTTTAGTTGTCACTTTATATTAATTTATTAACGTCCTTCGATGAACATCTATTAGTTCATATTCAATGAATTATAGACATTATTAACTTATTATTTTAAAAGGTTATTTAACCACTTTTAATTACAAATCTTGTCTTTATTTGATTATTTAGTTTCAAATCCTTAGTTTTAAGTTTATCAAAATATTTCAGCATGTAGTGCTGATTGCGCACCAATTTTGCATAAACTGTTTGGAGGTCGAAACGGTAATGAAACGATGCGTAATAGATATCATTTGAAATATAATACTTTAAATTAAACTTCAGAAAAAGAATCATATCCATTGGATAAAATATGAGAAATATATGACTCGATGAACACAGACCAACCTGCTGCCCAGATTCGTCAGTTTTGACCTTCAGTTTTGTTTGCCACGTTTGGAGGACCAAACGATGTCAAAATGACACGAGACCACTTGGGTTAGTTAGAGGACTCAATGAAATTGTTTTTAAACAAAATATTAGACCAATTTGGGCTTAATATGACCGAATTATGACCTGTAAAATACGTCTAATTTTTCTAACAGCAAGCTGTCTAGTTTCTTAATCTTGTCCCTTTGCATCCCAAACCTCAATATTTGATCATTATTGACCCGAGACCTTAAAGAACATTTATCCCATGAACTAATTGACAAAAACATTGCATTAAACACTTAGATTATCCTAATTTTCAGTCCCAAAACAGTTAGTTAGGTATTAGTCTTCTGGTTCACAATACCGTTTAGAAGTTCCAATACCCGAAACAACTAGATCTTCACTATCCAGAGCCCAAAACCAAGAACACAAGATTATTAGATGATGATTTAGAGATTTGATGATGAAAATCATCAAGAACATGAATAATAGAGACTAAAATCATCAAAATAAACGATTTTCTTACCGGTAAAAGTGTAAATGATCAAGATTTGATTAAAATCTAATCTTGAATGAAGAAACAACACCAAAATCAATGTTGATGATAATAGATGAACAAGAAGAAGTATTACGGCGGCTAGGGTTTTCTCTAGAGAGAAAACTTGGAGAACAAGAGTAGTGAAAAGAAAATAATAAAGAAAAAAATCAAAGGGGAGCCCCCTTTTTGAGGGTTTGCGGCCAAGAGGGCCATGAATGGGCCTCCAAGGCCCTTTGCTCGTCTAGTCAAATTTTGTCTCGCCCCGATTCGCGTGTGATGATTGGTTAATATGCATGCACTTAGTATAGTTAATATTGCATTTTTAATATATTTTATATGTCGAACAATATTACTTTGTTGCGTGTTTGAAATATAGGATAAATAAAGTTTAACGGACATTATTTGAGTAGGATACAAAGGATACGAAGACTACGGGTTGAAAGGTGCTGAAAATAAAGAAAACTGTGCAAGTTACAGGGAGGCCGTAAGCTACGGCATGAGGCCGTAACTTACGGCCCTGTATCAACGCCGTCTGTGAACCCCGTAAGACAGAAGGTTTGGCCGTCTGGTTGAAGGTAGGCCGTAAGTTACGGTCTAAGGCGATATTTTGGGGGTTGTTTCAAATTTCAAAACCTGTTTAAACCCTAACATTAGGGTTTCGAAAACATACTGCCCCCCAACCCCAAGAACGAATCTTGGAGCATTTTTGAGTCATTAAAACCCTCTCTAATCATCAAGTGATCGAGGATTCGTATGCAAAAAGACAAGATTGAAGCGATTATGATGAAGATGCAAGGCTAAACCACCGGTGATCATCCCTGGGTGGACGGTTTGTGATTGGATGATGCATGCGTATGTGTTTACCTAGTCAAGACATAAACTTTGATTGTTTAACAACTTTTATTCGTTTATGTGTTTTGAACGATGTGTTGATTAAAGATTCGTGTTAGTTGATTTGATTATTACTTATCAAGTTATCAGCTTTATATTGTTAACCATTGAGTAGTAATTAGGTTATCGTCATTAATTGGTAATTGCAAATAAAGTTTCTAGATTGTGGCATTAGTTAGTTTACTAGTTAATTTACATAATTGGATATCAAGTTCGTAATTACTTTTCAACATCTGTGATAAGCAAGTTATGTCTATGTAACTTCAAGATTAGGTAAAACATTAGCTATATATTCATTTACATTCCTGAAACCCGGGTGTGATCCCTTTTCATCGCAATAGTTTTCAACCAAGTCCAAGTTTCGTCTTGCTTCGTAAAGTGATTATTTTTATTGGTAATTTTATTTAGTTCTAATTTACAGTTTAGTGACAATAGTAAGTAAGTAAATTTTGAATCAGTTACGCGTGACACCATCCACGGACTCCTCGTGGGATCGACACCCTATTTACCCTAACTAGTTAAGGTATTTAGGAATCATAAAACAAGAAATTCTTTTCTTATTTGATCGGGTCTTCGACACCGATCAGCGTGTCATTCAATTTTCACGTTTTTAAATTCTACATGTTAATACGATTCCAACGAGCTATTATATACTATATAAATTATTTAATTTATATTTTTAAATTAAATTAAGTCTATTTAGTAGACTTTAGGCAAAGCCCACTGATGTCCAACTTTTGTTGCGTTCTTAATGTAAGATGTATATTTTTACATTTAAAAGCTTTTTAGTCCAATTTTAAGCATGCAACTATCGTTCTAAGTCCAAATCGGTGAATGTCCACTGTCATCATATCCAAGGCCCACTAGAATATATTAACTTCATAATACATAGTTCTAGAACTTAGTTTGTCTACACACGTCTAGTGTACTAATCTCAGATAAAGTCAACATTAGGTCAACTTTTAAGTCAAAGCTCATGTTTAAACCGAGTCAAAGTCAAAGAGTCAAAGTCAAAATCAGAGTCAAAATCAATGGTCAATACACTTATTTTGATGACGGATGTGACATGCACACCCTAACTACATGACATTGGTTGGTTTTAGTTGATTTATTTTCTATGTATTCAAGTTTGGTAAAAACATAACAATGTTCTCAAACTAAAATTGAATGTAGATACGTTGATTTCAAAGCTTTTCAAAGAAAAGAAGGAGATAAAATCAAAATGATTAAATCTTTGTTTTTTTGCAAAACTAAGAAACTTTCAAAAAATGTTAATGGAAGTTTTATTCTTCTTTCTAGTTAGTTTTTAAGTTGCTATATTTGATAAATAAAACTTTATAAAAAAACTTGAAAAATTATAATTGAGTTTTATGATGTGAAAAAGAGGAGATGATAGTACATCAGTTGATATACTATCGTAATAAAAATAAAAAAGTTAGAAAGGCAAAAAGATTTTACATCTATGTGTTGTTGCTTGAATAACTTGGAAATATAATGATCATTGCATATATGTTAAGCAATGATAGAACGTTAGAGTATGCATATACATAAACATAAAATGAACCATACAAGAAGATAATGATGGTTTGTTATCAATAGTTTAATGCATGTGAATGATTTGTTTAGTACTGTGAAAATTAAATATCATTACAATTATGAGTTTAACCCATGTCCAAGTATGTGTGAGTCTGTACATAAGTAAAATTTTATTAGATATAGAATGTTAGGTGGATCTAGGTTAATCTATGGGATCACTTTTATGAAGACGTCATTAGCATAATTTATGAAATAATTCATGCATATGCCCCAGAAAGCATAGAATTGAACTTCATAAAAGATAGGATTTTTCTGTTTGTTAAGCTTAGAACTAAAGTTTTCATCTTTCTTACATATATGATATTACATTTGTTTATGAAAATAATAATTGATTCTAAATCCGTTTGGATTACAATATTTATGTGCTAACTGATTCTCAAATGGTCCAACATATCTTGGGGCAAGTTTCCCCTTGCTTCTAAAATGTAAGACTCCTTTCCATGAAGATGCTATCGGTAACACCTTATCTCTAACTTGAAATTTTAAAGATCGTTGTCTATTTTCAGCATAACTCACCCGACGATCTTTGGCGACTTTGAATCTATCCTTGATATGAGCAATTTTGTTTGTTGTTTCTTGAATAATTTCTCGACGAGTAAATTGACTATCCCTAATCTCTAACCAACATATAGGTTACTGAATCTTGAGCTTGTATAATGCTTCATATGGTGCACATTGTATTGTAGATTTTATATAAAAATTCAACCAACGGTAAATGAGCATCCTAGCTACCTCTAAAATCAACTACACATGTTCTAATCATATCCTTTAGAGTTTGAATCTTTATCTCACTCTATCCATATGTCTGAGGATGCTATGTCATGCTGAAATCTAAACGCATTAGCCTTTTGAAATGATTGCTAAAACTAGGAGGTGAAACGACTATCTTTATTAGATATACTAGAAATAAGTAATCTATGTCTAGATAATATTTCATTTACGTACAATCTGGCCAATTTCTACATCTTAAAATTGTCTTTAACGAGCAAGAAATATGCAGATATTATCAATCTATCCACCATTACCCATATCAAATCATGATCACTAGTGTCCTGGGTAGCTTAGTAATGAAGTTCATTAAGATCTGCTCCACTTTCAATAAGGATTTCTAGTTGTTATAGTAATCCAGATGGTCTATGATGTTCTACTTTGACCTTTGCACATGTTAAGTATATCTCGCTTTAACCTTTGCATAGTTTAGGTATATCTGAATGAATGAAGCAATCACCCTCTTCATATCAGGCCAACAATAGTATTCTCTTAGATCCTTGTATATCTTATCGACTCCTAGGTGAATGGAATACTTAGACTTGTGGCACACATCTAGAATTAGCTCTTTTAGGATATTTAGATTTAAAACCCAAATTCTGTTATTAAAGTAGAGAACTTTATTATACTTGGATTTAGTCCTTGATTCTGCTAGACACAATAATTCATTCTTTAACTCACTTTTCTTAATAGCTTCTTTCTATGCATGACATATTCGAGCCTTTAGATTCATTTAAACAATCATTCATAATACACGCACTCGAATTGTCTTAGCCCTTTCCTTTCTACTCAATGCATCACTAAGGACATTTGTCATCCCAAGTGGTAAGGGATATCATAGTCATAATCGTTTAGCAATTCAACCCGTTTATTCTGTCACGTATTTTAGATCCAATATATGTTGAAGGCTTTTGTGGTCGGTATAAGTGATGCATTTATTACTGAACAAATAGTGCCTCCAAATATTTAATGTGAAAACTACATCTCCTAGCTCTAAATAATGTGTTATGTAGTTTTTTTCATGTATCTTAACTTGATAGGACGTGTATGTGAAGACTTTATCTTTCTGCATCAATGCATAACCAAGTTATTGGTAAGACACGTTACATTACACAATGAAATAATCCGTTCCAAAGGAAGAAATATGATTGATGCATGGCATAACTTTTGTTATAGCAGCTGAAATGCAGGCTCTTGCTTTTCCCCTAGTCAAATTTCTTGTCTTTCTTGGTCAAAATCGTCATGGCTAGGCTATCTTAGTTGGGTCAACATGGATTCTCATGATTAAATGACCCAAAATTATATCTCTCGAAGCCAAAGTTCACACTTCAAAATTTTGGCATATAGCTCACAAGCAATTTCAAAATTAACTCCAAATGTTGCTTATGGTCCTCCTTGGTTCGTGACTAGATTAAAAGGTTGCAGATGAATACTATCACAAATACACACCCTGTTGTTAGATTCATGAACATTTTAGGAACATCTGTTAGCCAAAACAACGTAACTAGAAACTAATTGTGTCCATACTGAGTTTTGAAAGCAGTTTTTAGTATGTCATCCTACTAAATCCTCAACTCAAATCTAAGTTAATTTTGGAGAAGTATGTTGACCCTTCAAGTTAATCATATAGGTCATTAGTCCTAGGTGAAATGGTATCGATTCTTGATCATCAGCTTGTTGAGTTCCTGCTAATCGATGTACATTCTAAACAATCTGTCTTTCTTCTTTACAAATAAGACCGGTGCTCCACAAGGCGAAAAGCTTGGTGTAAGAGACCTTTATCCAAAAGCTTTTTCAATTGACTCGACAACTCGACTAGCAGTGAGCGAGATAATGATTTAGCAATTGGCGTTGCCTCTAGGATTAAGTCATTGTGAAACTCGAGTTGTTGTTGTGAGAGGGTAAACTAGAAAAATCTCCAAAAAGACTTCTAGATGATTTCTTGCAATCGAAATGTTTTGAATACGTTTGTCCTCGGGTTTCTTCTTGACCACGTGTGCTAAAAAGGCCTTAAATAAGCCCTCATGAAAGAGATGATCCTCAAGGCTTTTCACCTTGAATCATAAGGATCTCTACACTGGTAATGGAATTTGTAATGGAATTTGTACGATTTGTTTTGAGCATACATCTCGGCATGATTCTTGGACAACCAGCATCCTAACAACAAAATTAAACTTCCAAGTTCTATAGGCAACATATCTATACTAAAGCGATGTTTTTTTCTAAATTCAGTGTACATCCTTGAAATATTTCCTTTGTTTGATTAGTTTATAATTAGGTAATTATATAGTATAGCTATTATGAAACCTATTTGATCTACACTGATTAGTGGTCTAAACTCAGTTGAAATAAAACTCATATCAGCACCGGTATCAAATATTATGCAAAATATTAATTGTTAACATCAAATGTATTAGTAACGACATTCGGATCTTGGCAAGCGTCTCTTGATCTGATCACAAACGCTTTTCCCCGAGTCGGGTTCTCATAATTGTTGCAGTTTTGTGTTCCTCAGATTCTTGGTATTACCACATTTATAGCATGCCCATTACGTGTCCTTGACCTTGCAATTATGGGCTACATGACCATTTTTCTTGCACTTAACACACAAGACTCTATTACAATTCCCATGGAAATGATAGTTACACTTTAGTCGTGGCCCCTGATAGCCACCTATCTTTTTTGGACTCGGTTGAACAAGTGCTCCATAATTCTTGATGGTGTTGACCTTCTTCTTCGATCTGTTCATGATTTATTCTCAAAGTTGTCACTTTTTTCCTCTTATTTCCAGAACAACTCGTCTTCAATGCCCTTATTCTTACCATCTCATGCTTAGAGTTCCAGCCAGTAGTACTACAATCTACATCATGATAGGGTTAGTAGACATGACCGTGCGATGAATCTGTAGAAATAAACGTCGGATGTATCGATTGATATGCTTTTATTTAGGAGTGACCATGTGTGGCGCGAGACAAGCCAAGTTATGGAACCGGTTGGTCTAAGCTGCATGCTTGGCTCCGATCATGGTTAGACTCCAAAATTTATCCTTAATCTTCTGCATCTCATTTTTAGGACAATATTCTTCAATGAGCATGGCTTTAAGCTCATCCTATAACATCTAGCTTACTATGTCTCTTCCCTAGCTTGAACTTGCGCATTCCATCAAATTAAAACTTTTTTTTTTGGAATGAACAAGCAACATGCTTGAGTTTGCAGTTATCTAGACAACCATTGATATCTAGAACAGATTCCATTTTTTTGATCCAATGCAGGATAATAACCGCTCCTTTTGTTCCATAAAAGTCCTTCTGTTTGTTTTTCACAAACGTACATCCTTTACTTGCACCTTCGATGCCAGTTCCTCCTTCGTTTAAGTTGTTATGTTGTACTTAAATAAATGACAAGGTAGTAGACTAAACATATCACATTTCATTAATAATTTTCATTTTCCGTTCATATTTTACAACTGTTTTGAAACAACATAACTAGCTAAAACAGTATTGATACGCCTACTATCTTGTATAATAAAACACTAGATAATCGAACAGAATAACTAGTTAGACACTAGTGTAATCACTTAATCAATAGGTACCACATCTATGCTTCATGAACATTTAGGATTTAATGATCTTTGGCTCATAACAAACTTTGTCATCATTAATCAAGACTGGACTACCAACGGGCGCTATCAAATATTTTTTTAACAAACTATGCTGACCTCATTAGCATCTAGCCAATTTATTCTAAATACAATATCAAAACCTCCTAAGATCATAATTGGTAGTCTATATGGAAATCTATTCCTCAATGTTTTATCAAAATTTAAGGCTAATTCATACAAAATGTGTCCAGGAATAGAATAGAACACTAGATGTTTGGATTGTTAGGGGGTGAAAAATTTGTTAGCGGTGAAATATTTTGTACTATGAGAATAAATATATTTCAATCGAAATATATTTTTTTGGTAGAAATATATTCAGTAGATTTTTTTTCGGCCCAAAATATGAGAGCAGAGTTTGAGATGGTTTGATCATATGAAGTGGAGACATGCAACATGCAGAGGCAAACCATAGGTAACTTTGGATGAGCGGATTAATAATTATTTGTTAGATTTACAACTCTCCAAAGACATGATTGGAATGGGAGTCATTGTAGACATAGGATTAAGGTTATGAACTACTAGGAAAGATTAAAGATCTATTTTAAGGCCTTGGTTTGTTTTTATACTTTTGACTGTCTTATCGTATATTTATGTTACATATGCTTATCTAGTACCTACACTTTTGTTTACCTTATTTTATGTGTCTTTGATTGCTCTTTTAACATGTGTTTATGTGTATGTTTGTGTGTCTTAGCATGTTGTTACATCCTTGTTTTATGTGTTTAGCTTTGCCCTAGATTCCTCATACACTTTGATTCTCATAGCCACATTATATGTTACTTCATTATATGTGATATCATTGTATAATATCTCTCTACGTGCTATCTCCTTGTATGTTGTTACGATACATGTTATATGCGTTGGTATGTCCAAAATAAAAAAGAAAAAAATTATAATAATTAAATTAATTAATTGAAAAATTGGAAGTGAGAGTTTCAATAGGAGCAATCTCTCTCTCTTAAAATAAAGGAAAATTTTGCCCACACCCCACCCCCCAAAATCCTACTTTAGTTTTAGCTATTGAGCGGGATTTACTAGGTATGTTTGATTATTAGTGTTGTTTTCTTCTCATGGAAACTTAGCTTTTCTTAAATTATTGGGCTGCTTAGCCAATGTTTTTCGCATTAGTGCTGCATTGGCGTATGGATTTGTTTGGGCAACTGATATGTACTTTTTTAAGAAGTTAAATGCTATCTTATTTATGGTTTTATTTTTTATTTTTTATTATACTTGTGTCTCACAACTTTATGCTATGTTATGAGTAAGGCACTATTATTTTGTCACTACCTTTTGTCATGTTTTGATTCTCGGCGTCACACTTTATATCTTATTTATTTGTTATCATGTTAAATGGATGTTAAACTTGAAATATCAAGTGTTGGTTTTTTGGTGTTGGGGGTTTCATCGGAGTAAACTCTTTATCCTACATGATAGAGGAATTTTTATTTTCGTTTTACTCTTTTTAGACAACACCTAGCTTACTAGAAGTGAGATTTTACAAAGTGTGTTTCTTTGTTTATCAATGATAAACATTATTTAGTAACATAACCATTAACACACGATACTGGTAGCTAATTTTATTTTTTTATATTGAAGTGAATTTTATACGAACTCTGGGTAACATAGAACGCTTCTATCAAATTTTTATTTATTTGAGTGGAAATTGATATAATTTTTTTACTTCAAGTTTAAATCCATATAATCTTATATGATCGTGCTTCAATATTTTTGCACATAATTCAACCGTCTTCACTAAATTCTAACCACTTAAAAGGCAACTAGTCGTTTCTTCTTTTTCCCCCTAACTAATCACAAAGAAGTTATTCTAAACGAACTCATTGGCTTTAATATAACAAAATTAAATCATGTTACTTTCTCATATAAATTAGAAAGTATTATAGTATTAATCTATAAGGCTCATAATCAGTTCTGATTTCTGAAGCACAAAGGGAAAAACAAAAGATTCTAACCTACAACCAGTTTCAAGAAAAAAACCTAACTAATGACATAGTAGACGTGTGCTAATTAGGCTTAAAACATGTTTTACAGTTTTAGTAACTATTAGTATAAACTAAGAACAATGTGTCTAAAAACATGAATACGAGTACTCAAATCATCCGGCTTTAGATGTTCTTGCTACAGGTGGAAGTATAACCGAATTAAGGTCAGCAGGATAAGGAGACCACAACCCTAATCCTCCCCTGGTTTCTTTTAATCCACTGTTGTTGCCTTTAAGCTCGTTTAAGGATTTAACCCACTCGATTTTAGAGGAATGTTCACGAGTGTGTGGGTGCAATATAAAGATCGAGTTATATTCACAGTTCGGGAACATGAAGAACTTGAAACTGCCCTTTAATCTGTAAACAACAAAGCCGAAACTTAACTGATCTCTTGGTGTGAATAGATTCACCTCGTTGAACCACAGGCAACTAAATAAGTTGGTCAGCGGTGTATGTTCACGTATGATTATAGCTCCTTCTGGTACATCTGGTTTACAAGAAATATGATATCAGATTTTAGAATAACATCCAACTAAAACCAAAAAAAAAAATAAAATTAAAAATTAAAAAAAAAAACAAAAATATAAAGCAACTTTTTGACAGAGTTCCTATTGAAGATAATCATAGTGACAAAATATTAACATTGACTTGGCCCATAAAAGGGTATTCTAGATATTCGACTAAAAACAAACACTTCCAGTAAAACCAAGAGGTAGAATTGCATTATACTGGTACACAGATCATGATAATATTGATTTTGGTTCATAATATAGTCAATATACTTTCACTGAACCTGTGCGCCTGGTCAAACCGTTTCCACTATAATGGGGGAAACAGATTAGAATTATATTTAATCGTCAAAACCAAAAAGCATCTGGAGAATGGTTCGGTGTGTATTAAAGAGATTATGACTCTTATCTTTTTATAGGATCAAAACTATCCAATGTGAAGAAGTTAGCTGTAAGTCTGTAACAACAAAGATAGAGATACATGTAAAATTACCCATATGACTATACCTATCATTAACTTTTATCACTTTCAAAACACACATCCAACGTCTCTTTGTATTTATAACGTAGAAATTACATTGTAGCTGCTATTTATTCCTGAAAAGTCAACTAATTTCAGTTAATTGACTTTTAAAGGTAGATTGTGGACACTTCATTTTAGCAACATATAGATACCCAAATCAAACAGCAATTTCCTTGAAAGTTTTTCTTGTTAACTTTAAGTTCCAACAACATTCATTTGCATCCAAAGAGTCCATGAAATCATGAAATAGATGCAGTTCTTAGTGTTTCCCTAGTATGTTACTGTTGGAGAGTGTTATAAACATTTATGTAACTGTAAGAACATTTTCATAAACTATATTGGCAGTAAAATATCACAAATTTTACAAAATTATGATATGATCCAAGCATATAACAAAATTCGAAAAAATGTTAGAATGTTACCGCTTTTGGTTTGCTTCAATGGTGTCCAAGGCTCTAATCCCTCATAACGATATATTTTCATGTGGTGATCAATAAGAGGCCTCGCATATCGCTTCCTTCGTTTGTTAGAATCAGCCTCCTCATATATATTCTTATGATGCTTATGCTGAGCTATGGCAAATGTATGCTTTCCACGCCATAAATATCTGCCCATGCCAAAAACCTTAGGAACCTCGGCATTTTTTAAACAATTTAAAACACGCACACATACATATATACATACACACACACATATACATACACACATGTATAACACAAAAACAGAGTATACCTTTCCAACATAAGCAATGGATCAACAATTAGCTCCATCTTTCCATCAATCCAGATGCTGTAAAGAGCTTGAGGAAATAGTCTATGAGTCAATATTTTAGGAACTTTTCCATTCCTTCTAGGCTCATCATATGGTGGATTCTTAAGTAGGATAAGGCGCCAAATACCGACCCATTCGTCATTTCTCACACTAACATTTGTCTTTATAAAATTTAAAGATATCTCATCCACCACCATAAGAAAACAAAACAGTTTCTTGGATCTAGGGCTTACATTTGATGGCTGATGAGGTGTATCATATCCATCAAATATTCCAGATGCAACCACAAATTTACATTTCTTAACATATTCCACATCTTTGGGAGACATTTCTGCACCACCATTTTTCATAAAACCACAATGTACCTAACAAGGAATACACAAAGTTTACCCTCTATGAATTGAAGTCAAAGTAACAATACGAGATAGCTGGACAGATAAATACCTTCATGCTTGATTTGAGCTTAAAACTATCCTCTCTCTGTTTCCAACTTTGATGCCCTCCAAATAGTGGAGAAGACTGGGACCCATTTGTGCTTGCATCATCCTCTTCGAAGTAAGATAAACTTTGAACAAATTTTGAAGGAGACTTTTTTTCTGGAATAACTACTTTTTCTGGGTCATTGGCCAGAGGAATGGAACATCCTAAAAATCACAGAACTATATTACCCTCTAATTTTATGATGATTATCAGTTTTCAATCAAAGAATGAGGTAGCAGGCTTACGATGTGGCGGTGTTACTAGCCCCATTGTGTGTAACATCTGATACACTGTGCTGTCTTTGTTACAAATAGCTGCATCCAGTAGGAATAACAAGTATTTAAAGTTGCGCAGCAGGAGCAATATTCAATACATTACCAACTAAAACATCAAAACATAAAAGAAAAATAACCAGTATGCATACATTTCCAATACCTGAAAGGAACACAAGAGATGACTGGCAAGTCCATATATGAAACAATAATACAACTAGAATGAGCAACATCCATAGTATACCACCGACTAAAAGCAAACGCACGAATCCTCTTTTCCAAATAACCTTAATCGGGTAGTCTGAAGAGGATTTATCAGCACCTAAGAAACCATCACTTCCATCTGCACCAAACAATAGTTCAAATCACCATCATTGCCCATAGCAAAATCCTCTAAACGTGTGTACACTTTAACCAAAGATCAATACAGAAAAATCACAATCATAATCATTCAATTATCTTAATCCACGATGCATCACAAATCAATGCCCTAAACCTATCAAACTCATTTGTCGCACTAATCAAATAGTCAAGTACCTTAATCAATTTTCACAAATTACCTTTAATCTGGAAGCTATAATTTGATCGGTCAGGCCGACGGCTTGCGCGTAGAGACACAGACCGATGAACGTCATTGTCCATACTTACAGCTCTACTGCATTCAACATCAACGGAATCAAAAGATCCGCTAGTTCATTCAGCACAAGAACTAGATGAATAAAAAAGGAATGATTAGACATTCTATCAGGATAGTTGAATCAGACGACGGATGTTTCAGTGATATTACCTGAATGCTATGAAGTTGGAGATTCTGGTGTATCGACAAGAGTTTACAGTGATGGATTTGGAGTATGAAACGGCGAGATTCTCCGGCGAGCCTATGTGGTTTTCCGGTGAGCCACTCCGTCGGTGTTGCTACTGATTTGTATCTACGGTTTTCCAAATCGGTCCCCTAGATCTGATCATCAATCTTTCAATCTTACAATTTTATCCCTTTTAATGTCTTTGTTAAATTTGTTGTTTTTGATGTACATACTAGTAGCCCGACCGCGTAATACGGCCGGTGCGATATTTTTAATTGTGATGCTCGTGTTTAGTAAAGATCGTATGTGCTAGCGGCGATAACAATTTACAATGTGGTACTCGTTTTATGCTCGTTTATCAATCATCTCGTAATATATTATATTTGCGTACGGGCTATAAAAATAGTAATATAATTAAATTTTATTGTCACCTGTTTAATGCATAATGAACAATAAATTTTGTTTATATATACATGAAAGTAACATCATACCATAAGTTTCCTATCAAATTTTTATTTTTTTCATTCTTGATAACTGACCTCATCAAAAAACAAAAGCCTGAACGTCTACTAACACCACCCTTTCTTTTAAAGGAATTAAATAAAGGTATCAAAAAACTCCGTCACAAACAATCAAACAATTACTGTAGATATTCGATCAAATTCATTATTACTTGACACATCAAAAACAAAAGAATCCATTGTATTGCATCCTTTGAACTTGGTTCTTTTGTTCTATCAAAAATAGATTTTAAATGATTTTCAACCTATTTTTATTGTTCATATATTTAAGAATAAAAGTTGTACATGGCTTTAGCATCACAAAAGAAACCGTAATACTTGGAGGGATGAAGAGAAAAACACTACACATAACACAGAGTTTAATACAAGACCAAAATAGATCTTGTGTAATACATCACAGCTGTAATTGATTAATCCAGAGTGTAAAAGCCACTTATGACCCAAAAAACTAACAAAATACTTAAACAAAATAGGATTAACCAGATTTATTTTGGTCTTGTATGGGACAAAATACACCCAAATCTCAGTTCTCACATACCTTGGATTGTTCTAGCTAGCAAATTAGAATTAATAAAATTGTTAAATCTCATCTATTAGAGATTATTTTTAGATTAAACAAATAAACATGTTGGGTGTTGCCATAGCATAATGGATACATGATGAAGTTAATATGTTTAAAATATTTAAATCTTTTAAACCTTAATATTAAGGTAAATGGAAAACATGTTAAATGGATTAGATAATTAAAAGTCATCCAAAATTATTCCTCTAATATTTTCATTTAAAATTCATTTGTAATCACATTCAATAGATAATATGTTACAAAAAAGTAAAAATAAGTGTCATTTTGAAATAAAATAAAGTGGCATAAAAACAAAATGTCCCTTAATGAATACAAACTAATTATCTAATTCTGATCTATATTATCTTATCTGAACTAAACTCCTCAGGCTGCAACAATGATTTTGAAAACTCACATCTAAACAGCCTCTTAATTGTAAAAACTCATCTTAAGGTGTCATTTTAGTTACATCCAAAGGTACATGTTTTCGACCATTAAGTCCTTAACATCTACACAAAACCAATGCATGGTCATATGTGATGTTATATGACAAAAATATAGAACTAGAAGTCAATGACAATATAAATTTTAAATGAAATTACAAGTGCCCAAAACCGGAAGCAGCGTCAAATGAGATAAAACTTGAGCCGCATGAAATTTAATACGTGTTACATTAAAATGTACTTTTAAAGTATTGAATTTTCCTATAAAGTTTAGAAAACAGTAACTGCGTAGTTTTAAATGATACATATAAAAGTAAATTAAGTAAGATAGTGAAATCAAATACGATGACCTCTCACCCCATATCCAACAATAAAAACTTCCACATGTAATAATTGTTTTTAGATTCTAGTAAATTTCAAAAACAAATAATCACTCAGAGACAATATAAATCTAAAAGAAAAACTAAATAGAATATAATGATATTTTGTTATTTACAGACTCACCTAATGGCAAATGCATTGTAATATATACATGTGTGTGCAAATAATTTTTGTAATAATGTATATTTTTGAGTAAAATGATTTAGAAGGTTTTGTGCACTAAACAGACACTTCGGGTGACTTTCAATATGTTTTCTATTAACTTGTTTTAAAATTTCACCCATGGTAAAGGTTAAACATAACCAGAACGACCCATTTGGTAATTCACAAGTAAAAGGGTTGATATTAGATTATTACCATCTCTATTGTAAAGTAAAAATAATATTTGGTAGATCAAGAGACTTTTAATGAATAACCTAAAGTTGAAACGGATTTTAAAGTTTCAATAGTCAAATTAGATAGGCCATGTTCATACACCCGCAAGAATATGTGATTTATGATGTACATTCAACCTTGAAGTTCAAGATTTTTATAAAACAATAGTTCTTCTTACCTAAAGGCCTAAAAACCTTCTAATATATGCAAATAAATGCAAGAAACTCTTGCTTCTCAAGCTTATAAATGCTTCAACTGCATCCATACATATTTTCCTGGTTTAATATTCCCTCACATTCTTGTAGTACCGAAGATGTAATGATATTTCTTGATGAATGAAGGAGAAATCGCCCAGTCCTTATAAAGGGCAACAGTTTTTACTATGACAGTTATCTTCCGCCCCTAAAAAGAATCATGTATAATAATACCTTTTTAAATAACTGTACACTTCATTTATTGAAAGCAATGTCAACGAATTGAGTACAATGCAATGATGCATGCTAATTTCTTTGTCTATAAACTATAACTGAACAAATGAACAAGACCCGCCAAAACAATCACTACTCAGGAATGTGTTTTATTTATATATCAGCCATGTTAATTTACTAAACTGACTAATGCCATCAGCAAAATGTGTATGGTCACATTTAAGAATCCATCAGCATTCAGTGAAGATACAGCAAAAAAATATTACCGTAGAGATACATATTTATATCCATGGGTTGAGTAAGACGTTATAACGTTATACTCATTATAAGTGTAAAAATGACAAGCCATAGGCACATACATGTAATATTTCCCACCCTTCAAAATAGAAATTGTCATCCTGCAGATAAAAATCAAGCACATAACCCACCAACAAAATGAATCTAATCAACTGGATAAGCCATGAAAAGTCAACCCACAATACATAGATCAAGTTTCTTATACTTAAAGCACAATACTAACCTTATGACAATTATGCCCTCAACTCTTTATAGATTTCAAGCAAAAGAGTATACTGATTGCAACATATTATAGTCCCTTCTGTATGAAAAAGATTGAATCTGCAGCTTGAGTGAAACATGTTTCATGACTTGATGCAAGTTGTTTGTGGCTTTGCAAAAAAAAAAAGATTTAATATAGGAATCTTTATGAACTTCTATAATTAACATAAAGTTTGTTTATGGTTATCATATTTTACCTGAAGAAACTCCACATAATCCATTCGGTACAAGTGATCTCCAGACAGAATGAGAATATCCTCAATATCCTTGCTTCTTGCATCCTGCATATTCATAGATTACTTATATTATGTGTTCATAATAGTATCTTAGTTTGACCAAAGTCAAATGATAACTTTAACATAAATATTTAGTTTCAGGTACCTCAAACAGCCAATGAAACTGGCGAACCACATCTGCAGTACCATATGAGAAGATAATAATGGTTTGTTATCAATACTTTAATGCATGTGAATGATTTGTTTAGTAGTGTGAAAATTAAATATCATTACAATTATGAGTTTAACCCATGTCCAAGTATGTGTGAGTCTGTACATAAGTAAAAATTTATTAGATATAGAATGTTAGGTGGATCTAGGTTAATCTATGAGATCATTTTTTTGAAGACGTCATTAGCATAATTTATGAAATAATTCATGCATATGCCCTATAAAGCATAGAAGTGAACTTCAATAAAAGATAGGACTTTTCTGTTTGTTAAGCTTAGAACTAAAGTTTTCATCTTTCTTGCATATATGATATTACATTTGTTTATGAAAATAATAATTGATTCTAAATCCGTTTGGATTACAATATTTATGTGCTAACTGATTCTCAAATGGTCCAACATATCTTGGGGCAAGTTTTCCCTTCCTTCTAAAACGTAAGACTCCTTTCCATGGAGATGCTATCGGTAACACCTTATCTCTAACTTGAAATTTTAAAGACCGTTGTCTATTTTCAGCATAACTCACCCGACGATCTTTGGCGACTTTTATTCTATCCTTGATATGAGCAATTTTGTTTGTTGTTTCTTGAATAATTTCTCGACCAGTAAATTGACTATCCCTAATCTCTAACCAACATATAGGTTACTAAATCTTGAGCTTGTATAATGCTTCATATGGTGCACATTCTATTGTAGATTTTATATGAAAATTAAACCAACGGTAAATGAGCATCCTAGCTACCTCTAAAATCAACTACACATGTTCTAATCATATCCTCTAGAGTTTGAATCTTTATCTCACTCTATCCATATGTCTGAGGATGCTATGCTCAAATCTAAACGCATTAGCCTTTTTAAATGATTGCTAAAACTAGGAGGTGAAACGACTATCTTTATTAGATATAGTAGAAATAAGTAATCTATGTCTAGATAATATTTCGTTTATGTACAATCTGGCCAATTTCTACAACTTAAAATTGTCTCTAACGAGCAAGAAATGTGCAGATATTATCAATCTATCCACCATTACCCATATCAAATCATGATCACTATTGTCCTGTGTAGCTTAGTAATGAAGTTCATTAACTTTCAATGAGGATTTCTAGTTGTTATAGTAATCCAGATGGTCTATGATGTTCTACTTTGACCTTTGCACGTGTTAGGTATATCTCGCTTTAACCTTTGCATAGTTTAGGTATATCTGAATGAATGAAGCAATCACCCTCTTCATACCAGGCCAACAATAGTATTCTCTTAGATCCTTGTATATCTTATCGACTCCTAGGTGAATGGAATATTTAGACTTGTGGCACTCATCTAGAATTAGCTCTTTTAGGATATTTATATTTAAAACCTAAATTCTGTTATTAAAGTGAGAACTTATTATACTTGGATTCAGTCCTTGATTCTGCTACACACAACAATTCATTCTTTAACTCACTTTTCCTAATAGCTTCTTTCTATGCATGACATATTTGAGCCTTTAGACTCAATGAAACAATCATTCATAATACACGCACTCGAATTGTCTTAAACCTTTCCTTTCTACTCAATGCATCACTAAGGACATTTGTCATCCTAAGTGGTAAGAGATATCATAGTCATAGTCGTTTAGCAATTCAACCCATTTATTCTATCACGTTTTTAGATCCAATATATGTTGAAGGCTTTTGTGGTCTGTATAAGTGATGCATTTATTACTGAACAAATAGTGCCTCCAAATATTTAATGTGAAAATTACATCTCCTAGCTCTAAATCATGGGTTATGTAGTTTTTTTCATGTATCTTAACTTGATGGGATGTGTATGTGATGACTTTATTTTTTTGCATCAATACATAACCAAGTTATTGGTAAGACAAATTACATTACACAATGAAATAATCCGTTTCTTAAGAAGAAATATGATTGATGCATGACATAACTTTTGTTATAGCAGTTGAAATGCAGGCTCTTGCTTTTCCCCTAGTCAAATTTCTTGTCTTTTTTGGTCAAAATCATCATGGCCAGGCTATCTTAGTTGGGTCAACATGGATTTCCATGATTAAATGACCCAAAATTCATATCTCACAATCTAAATCGAATTTCAAAAAAGTAATTCCCAGCTTTTGTTCCCCTAGCCGTCCTCACTAAGAAAAAAATAAACGAAAAATAAAAAAGAATAAAAATAGTTAACGTTTTTTTATTGTGTCATTTATGAAAGAAATAATGACGTCAATGAAATTTTTTTTGAAAGAGGACGACGAGAGGAACAAAGACTCCGAAGTATTTTTTTGAAATTCGATTTAGATTGTGAGATATAATATTTTTTGTGACTTTTTTTAGCCTAATTGTGTCTTCTCATACTTTGTAGCAAAAATACACTTTGTAGAATAAACTCACTCATTTACATAAATGAAAAATGAACAAATTTTGACAGGATTTTTCAAAAATATAATTTGAACATTACTTTTTGCAATCGCCACAAATGTGAATTATTAAATCTAATAATAATAACAGAAAAACCAACTACCTAAAATTTTAGAATTTTAGAATAGAAGTATAGATTTGTGTATCGTTGTTTTTTGAACTTTTAGTTTTGAATGAAAGTTTTATAACAAATAAGAATGAATGTGATATAAGGATCGTAGAGATAACATTACATCGGTATATTATTGTAACCATATAAGTTATTTATGCGTAACCATTGGATTGCATCTTAAAAGTTTATTCCCATTAAAGTATTAAAATAATTCAATTTACAAATTATATGATGAGATATAGAATAAGATGGATTACAACTTGTTAGTCTTTTTACATTAAAGTGATAAACTAATTTGAATTATGAATTACATGATAAGATGGTATATCATTTAAAATTAAGCATATTATCTATAATAATGTCTCCCGCTTTTTTTGGTTGTATTAAATCTTGGAGGTGCGTAATTATAAAAATTACAACAATTAAAGTAATAATCAAACATCCATTAAAGTACTAAGCGAAAACATCCATTCAAATGCCAACCAAACATCCATACTTCTTAAACAATGATTCAAAACATCCCAAATATAAGTAAAAACATATGAAAACACACATAAAAATACATTAACAAAAAAAACCAAATGTTTAAAGATTTAAAAACATAACTATTTCTCAATCTTAGGAGTTAGAAGCTTCTCCTTGCCATCTCCTTTGCCATCTCCGTTGTAACATGTAACAGAACACACCGATTGTTTCGTAGCTGACATAGATATCAAATCTTCCACATCATAAACATCGTCTAACTTACGCTTTAAATCAGAGCGTGTAGAACATGTTGTAGGCTTTTGTCACATATTAAGTGGCTCGATTCAGTGCTTCCTCAGGATTAGAGATAGGAGTAACATTATTCGCGGTGCATGAAATAGCATCCTATTTGAAAAGTGTGTAAAAATTATTACTATTACATAATATATAAGAGTAATGAAATTTAAATGAATGAAAATTACAGGACACCTTAAGATTTACAATTTCTTATGATGGAAAGTCCGATGTTGGGCCATTAGCAGACTTAGATAACACGGGCTGTATGTTTGGCAAAATAACTACATTAGAACGTATAACAATTTACACTTAATACCATCATGAACTAAAGGAGACATGAAGATACTAACATATTCATAAAAAATCCTTTTTTTCCAACTCTGTAATGGTTTTAGAATCATTGGTCAACATCCTAATCCCGTACACTGAGACATTTTTTTTCCAAGTTATAGCTTGTAACTTCGATTTTGAAAGTAAATTTTTTCTCATTTAGTTCATACAACGCATTAGGATATATGTACATATCACCATCCTATGAAATAAATATAAATAATTAAATATTAATTTAATTAAAGTTTTAAAGAGCATGAAAAATCAAATTTTAAGTTATAGTAAAGTATACCTCTTGAATATTTTTAAGAATATCCTTCGCTGATTGCTTTAAAAGTTTCCTAGCATAACGATCAAATATTATCAATGACACTGCTCCAGACATATCTTGTACTCTAATTTGAATCTTGAATCTATAAAGGTTAAAAAAAGATAATTAGAAAATCTAACAAACTAAATATCATAAAATGGAATCCAAATCAAAGGGATAAAATAATCTTTAATAACCTTGGAGTAGGAGTTATTAACTTCATGCTGCATTTCTACATTCAAAGACTTCCTCCTCTTCTAGTTCGTCAGCTACGTTTGGTTTATCTTTTGAAATGAGACTACTTGAAGCCCTACTCGTACACTTCTTGCAATCAAGGTAATACCATTCCACATCATCGCAAATACGTTTAATTATGCCAAGTATGATAACTATCTTTGGCTTCAAATTTATTATAAAGTAATCATATATAAAGTATATGCATTTGCATATGTTCATAAATATTTGATATTTAAAGAAAGTTAAATTCAATTATATTTACCATAGATATTTCATCGATCTCTGCGATAGTGTTGAAATCATTGTTGGTAAGAAAACCGTCATGTAGAGAATAAATGATTGCAGAACTTAAGGAACGAAAACTTGACGAAGTACCAGCGGTTTCATTATCCAATAAACTGATCACTCAAAATATTAAATCATAATAATTTAAATAAGTAATTATAAATAAAGTAACGAAGAGATAAGAGAATAAGTATAATTATGACGTCACCCTTTTTTGAACGTGATGATTTCATCAATCTCAGTATTGATAAACAACCTGGTCACATTGTATGAATTTAAAACATATAGATTTTCTGCTTAAAATATCAAATATTAAGTAAAAATTTGGAAATTTTATAAGTCATGATAAATAAAAGTAAAAGATTAAAAATGTGAGTTAAGGAGCAAACCATTAAAAAACTTCATCTTTCTAAACCGAAGGATGACTATAATACAACTTTTATCGGGGTTATTTGAAATATAGTGAGACATTTGTTGAGCATAATCATCCTATAAGGTCACGTAAATCTTGTAAAGAAAGAAGTAAATGCATATATATATATATATATATATATATATATATATATATATATATATATATATATATAGATTCATATAGTGAATTAGAAAGAATAATAATTGAAAAATAAAAGTAACTCTAAATCTTGGAGTTGATCAGTCATCTTTCTGCTTTCTTTGTTTTTCTCCCATGGTAAGTTTCCATTTTAAAGAATCTCACAACATAACCAATAACATCTGTATATTGTATAAAAGAATTATTAATATAATCAAATAAGTTTTTATTTAAATGCTACGTAATGACCTTAATAGTAACATACTAACCAATGTTTAACTCTTTAGACAACTTCTCTTTCCAAATAGTCTTAAATGGCATAAAAGAAAATCCATAGATCGTGCCATTAAAGTCATTGTATTTTGTAACTTTTGTATTGTAATTCAAAAAAAGTTTGTTTACATTATCAACATACTTATAAGTTGTGGAATTTAAACCAAGACTGCCATTTTTAATATAGTAATCACCATGTTCCTTAAGCAACTTGTCAAATTTGGCAATACATTTTTTGGGACATTAGCTTCAAATTTACCACCTTGCATCAAGAACACACGATGATAATATATGATATTGATATAGTAGGCAATTAGGTACTTATATTTGTATGTGATATTGTAAAGTATCTGTTCGTCCATTTTAATCATCTCAATTGAAAATATCTCCTTCGGGTTTCTAAAATCCTTTCTTTTCCGCAATCAAATTATTCGCACCTTCATTGTGTAGTCATCTTTACACAAATCAACATCTTTAATAAGTTGTAAGGTCATACTTGAAAGGCTGATGCAACCAAAGAAACCAAGGCAACCAAGAAGCTTCTAGCTTGCATGCACATTGTTCAAAATAGAAGTTACTTCGGAAGTTTTACACTTCTCACAACAAATTTTTCTAAGTGTAAAATCTTCCAAAGCCAAAGACCAAATCATTCGAAGCCAAAGATGAAGTCTTCCAAAGCCAAAGATGAAGTCTTTCGAAGCCAATGAAGTGAAGACTAATTTCTTTTGAAAACAGAGAGGACATGATTTCTCTTATCTACTTTTGCATAAAGCTGACCAACTTTCCGCTGGAACTCTGAAGACTCACCAACTTGCATGAGTTAGTGAAAAGGTCCATGCTTATGTAACTGTAGATTATGGTTTAGAGTCTGTAACTTTTTACTTTGTACCTTTTATCCTTTTTGTAATATATTAGGATGTGAGCTATTGCATGTCATAGTCACTAGTCAAAAGGCAATCTGCCTTTTGACTTTACATTGATCTTGTTATCTAGATTAGTATTTCCAGCTGGCCTTCAAAGTATGGCCGGCTGTAGGATGTAGTATAAAGTATCTCAGGTTCTTGTATTTCTTTTTATGCTTTGTAACACTTGTAAAAGAACTTGAGAGCAATATACAGTATTCTTGAAAACCATACTTATCTTGTTCTTGTTCTTAGTTCTGTTTCATTGTTTACTTGTGTTCTTAGTATCATTCATATAAACCCGATTCCCTATTTGATCTGTTAAGTGTTAACACTCTCCTCATTGTGAGACTAATTGTATTGACAATCCCTTAACCAGTGTTGCAATTGGAATCAGAGCATTTTAGGCTCTTGATTGTAATATCCTACCATCTTAAATCCCTTTAGTTTCACAAAACACATAACAACTCAAATGGCATCTATCACAAAGGCTGATATGGAAACCGGTACCATGACAAAGTCTCCACTAATCACTCCTAATGATTTTGATACTTGGTGCCAAAGAATGAAAGGCTTCATCAAGTCTCAAGACTCCAGGATGTGGGGATCTATTATCTCTAGACCTCATGTACCATCCACCTCTTCAGCTGTTGTTGGTGGTGGTATGATACCAAAGGAAGTGGCTGACTATTCTAAAGAAGTCTGGAAAATGATAGATATAGATTAAAATGCCATGACTAATCTCTAAACTACTCTTCCAAACTCCATCTACAGAGGCTTTAAGAAGTGCAAGACTGCTAAACAACTATGGGATGCACTAAAGCTAATGTATGAGGGGTCCACTGAGGCAAAAGGGAATAAGAAGGACCTCTTGAAGCATCAGTTTGAGAACCTCACCTTCAAAACAGGTGAAACCATGACTCAACAATAATTCAGGTATGTTGAGATTGTGGACACTCTAATGGATGTTGGAGTAACTCTTGAGAATGGGGACATTGTGAGGAAGTTCATGTCCTCTCTTCCCAGACAATAGACACACTATTATATGGTCATTAAGTGGACTGAGAACCTCAAGTCCGTTACTCTCACTGAGTTATATGGTATCCTCAGTGGCTACCAAATGGAGATGAACATGCAAAATCCATCTGGCAACTCCAACAATCAGCAGAGTTTAGCCCTGTATGTGGTTGAAAGGGATTGCAGAGAACCACAACATCATCTCATCTGCTACCCTGACAACTCATAAAAGGGTCCTTTCGTCACCTTCCCTGAGACACCAAGAGAGAGTTATATCCAAGGAAACCCATTCCAAGAGACAAGCTCTTTAAAAGCCTTTATGTCTACTGATTAAAGCACTGGCAACCTTCTCTTTACCCTTAAAGACCTGGACTGTATTAATCCAGATGATCTGGAGTACATGGAAATAGTCCAGCAAATGGCTCTTCTCACTTATAGAGCCAAGAAGTTTTACAAGAGGACAGGGAGGAAGTTTCCTAGCAGTGCAACCAGTGAAAAGTTTGGGCTGGACAAAAGCAAAGAAAAGTGTTACAACTGTAACCAAATGGGACACTTTGCTAAGAATGCAAGGCACCAAAGACAAATAGTGGCCAAGCACAAACTAGACTGAACTACACTGATGGGGCTCCCCAGAATGAGAAGCCCAGGCAGCAGGCTGCAGTTGCTGTTGAAGAAGGAGGCTTTAACCGGAGCTTTTAGGTTGAAGATGCATCTCCAAACAAAGCACTGATGGCAGATCATGAAGAAGCCAAGGTATTGGAACATCTTTGTACACCTAAATGTATTGCTAAAGTTAACAGATATAGGTCCTATAACTTAAAGATGAGGTCTGATTTTGAGTCCTTAAACATTTTAAAAGCTGATTTCAAAAGAGCTAAAAATGATTACAAACTTAAAATAGAAGATCTAGAGAAAACAATTTCAACTCTTAAGCAAGAACATACCAACTACAGGACTCGAATAAAAGATCTCATCACTAAGTTAACTGAATGCTAGGCCGAGCTTATGATCAGAAAAGCCAAGGCAGAAAAATGTGTTCTTGAAGAAGAGACCTTCAAGAACATGATATCCTCATCTTTGCATGCAAAAGTTTGTTATCAAAAGAGGATGAAGAGGAGATAGTGAAGGATGATTTTGAGAAGAGTGAAGAAGATCATCCTAAGAAGGGACACTATTCTCCTGAGGAGAGAAAAAAATCTAGGATGACCAAGTCTATGAGGAAGAACTTGATCAGAAAAGCCAAGAGAAAATCAAAGAAGGCTCAAGAGATCAAGGCCACTTTCAACTCCCGAAACAAGTGTTTATCTCTACAGGATTTGAAGTGGTGAAGACTGAAGACTCAACTATGAACTTTAGTACCAGAAGTTTTAGTTCATGCCCAACTCATTCCAGCAAAGAGAAGAAAGCTGATCAGTTGTGTACCACTGCTACACAGCCTGAACCATCTAGTTCTAAAATCAAGCCACACCCTAAGAAGCTTCCTGCATCATCTGTAAAGATGAAGATGGAGGTGGAAAGTGATCAGGTTCAGCATTTCTCTTAGAAGAAGGCTCTCAGAAGGAAGCAAATGGATTGCATCATGTGTGGTAGTACTTTCCATCTTGCTAAAGATTGCATCTACAATCCTAAAAGTACTGTCCACATGATCAAAAAGAAAACTTCCGAGAAAAAGAAAGAAAAGCTAGCTTCGAAAGGAAAATCTTTTACTTTCGGAAGCTCCAAGGTGAAGAAGAAGACAAGTGAAAACTTGCCTTCAGAAGGAAAGTTGGTCTCGGAAGAAAAGAATGCTTCTGAGGTACTAAAGCCTGCTGCAGTGAAAGCAAGATCTTCCAAAGGTCAAGTCTCCAAAACTTCTGAAGTTGTCAAAACTTTTGAAGTATTGAAGGTCAAGTCTAATCTTCCAAAGATGGTATGGAAGATGAAGGAAGACTAAGTGACTGAAAGTTCTTCATCTACAACAGCTGATGATCCTCAAAACTTGAACATAGGATCAATTACTGTTACATTGTCTTCAAATCACTTTGATAAGCCCAAGACCGATGAGGCTTAGGTTTCCAAATATAACTAAACACTTCTTTCTTGTGCAGGAACAGCTGAAGACCAAGAGAAATGTATGGATCATTGATAGTGGCTGTTCCAGGCACATGACAGGCAATGGTTCTCTACTTCAAAATTTTGAGAAAATTGATGGAGGGCCAGATGCTTTTGAAGGAGATACTAGAGGTTACATTACTGGAAGGGGCATGGTCACAAATGGTAAGCTCAGCATTGAAAAGGTAAACTTTGTCAAAGGGCTTGGGTACAATCTACTGAGTGTATCTTAATTTTGTAACTAGAGACATAACATGCTCTTCACTGAACATGAGTGCATTGTTCTCAAGCACGGGGTGGTCATTCCTCAAGAGCATATCATGCTTAGAGCCCCCAGGAAAGAAAACATGTACAAGATGGACTTACAGGAAACATCTCCCTTAGGAGAAGTTTCTTGCTTTCTATCTAAAGCAAATAGTGATGAGTCTTTCATCTAGCATAAAAGAATGTGCCATGTAAACTTTAGAAACATGAATAAATTAATTAAGAACGATTTGGTAACTAGAATACCAAAAAAAGAGTTTATGCAGGACCATGTGAAGGGTGGTCAATACAATCAGTCTCACAATAAGGAGAGGTTTAGAACACTTAGCAGTTCAAATGGGGAACTGGGTTTGAGTATGATGATACTAAGAACACAAGTAAGTAGTGAGATAGAACTAAGAACAAGAACAAATAAGTATGGTTTTCAAAAATGCAGTATATTGCTCTTAAGTTTTATTACAAGTGTTTACAAAGCATATCCGAATTACAAGGACCCGAGACACTTTATACTGCATTCTACAGCCGTCAATACTTAGAAAGATAGTTGGAAACACTAATCTAGACAACAAGATCAATGTAGAGTCAAAAGGCAAATTGCCTTTTGACTAGTGACTATGACATGCCATTGCTCACATCCTTTTCTAATATAAAAAGGTTTACAGGTACAAAAGTAGGAAGTTACACACAAAGACCTTATTCTACTGTTTACAAAAGCATGGACTTTTCACCAACTCATACAAGTTGGTGAGTCTTCAGAGTTGCAGCGGAAAGTATGTCAGCTTTATGTAAAGTAGATCAGAGAAAGCATGTCTTCTTTGTCTTCAGAAGAAATCAGTCTTCATAGCAAAATGGCTTCGAAAGACTTTGTCTCTGAAGCTTTGGAATACTTCATCTTTGGCTTTGGAAGATTTGGACTTTGGTTTGGAAGATTTTACACTTAGAGTATTTTCTGATGTAGAGTATAAAACTTTTAAAGCACTTCTATCTTGTACGTCCAGTGAATGCATGTAGGAAGACCCTTGGTTGTTTTGGCTTCTTTGGTTGTATCAGCCTTATAATCTTCTTATATTATCTTACAAACTCTCCTTAGGCTGATGCTACCAAAACAAAGAAGCTCTTCAGATGTTGATAGTCCTCATCAGGATCAGGACCAAGCCTCTCTTCATCATCTGATCAGGATCCCTCAGACTCTCATAGTATCTTCTCATATCATAGAGATCATGTAGAGGAAGATCAAGCATGTCTTGCTAGAAGTAGACATCTTGACCTCCTTGATCTCTAATGACATACCATCTGTCCAGATTAGCCGCAAAACTCCAGGATAAGATGGGTCTTCCAATGGCAAGAGGCTCTACTTAAATAGGAGTTGGTTGAGCAGCCTCTTCATGCACTACCTCAGGATGCTCTAACTCATCCGAAGGTGTGGAGGTGGATGCCTTAGTCTTCTTCTTTGAAACACTTTTCCTGGCCATCCTTTTCCTCTTCTTCGAAGTTTTTAACTGAGAGGACTGGTCTTCAGCACCAGATTGTTTTGCTGTGTCTCTCTCAGTTAGGATCTCTTCTCTCACAGGTTCAGAAAGAGAGAGAAGAGAACCCTACTGTGGATCAGAAGACGAAGTTGGCTGAGATGTAGCCCTAGATTCAGGTTGTGTTGTCTCAGGGGGTTCAACCTTCACCTCAACTTCAGGTTGAGCTGGACTTGGTGGAGAATGCAAGTCTACAAGCTCTCCCTTTTTGATCTTTTGCTTGATCACTCTTATATGCTCATCCATAGTGTATAGAGACATAGGACCAAGCCTCCTTCCGAAGAATCCGTATAGCTTCAAGAAGCTCATCATCCTTTGTCTATCTTCAGACTTCTTTTGGCTTTTGTGGATGATGGCCCTTAACCTTGTAGCTTCTTCCCTTTAACTTTCTCTTAGCACATTTTCTTTCTTTTGTAGCTTGTTCTTCCAGCTGCTTTAGATATTCAAATTCAATGTACTCAAAGGATAAGGGAAGAAGTGCAGCTGCCTGATAGAGTCCTGTGGCACTCAGGTAGTTGATCATATTCATTCTTTCAGCTTCCTTGTCAACCTGAGGTTGTGCAGCTGCCACAGTCTCTGTCTTAGGACTTTCTTGAATAGGTGAGTGGACAGGAGCATGTTTGTAGAGCTTTTTCAGTCTCCTTTCTTCCTTGATCTTGAGGAGCAATGCTGCATCCTCTGCCTCCTTCCTTTCCTTTGACAACTCATTGTCAGCCAGCTCTTTCAACTCTTCTAAGGGGAGAGATATGAGTTCATCAATGTTATAGTTCCTGGTCCCCAGGTAGTTTAGCCTGGCTGCCCTTAACTCATCATCTTGAGTGTTTGGCCTAAGGGTAGCCCAGATAGCAGCTTGTATAAAGCCTAAAGACCCTCCTGAACTTTCTCCCCTTAGCTTTCTCTTCCTTTCTCTCTTCTCCTCCTCTAACTCCTCAGAGGTCATTTTCCTCTTCCTTTTATCACGCACAGGCCTTGGTGACTCAGGGTGGAGAGAGCTTTGGCCTTTATTACTTGGTTTAGTAGTCAAGCTTTAGCCAGAGAGAGGATGTGAAGCACCTTCACCAGCTGGTGCCTAACTGAGGGTACTGGGTGCTGAAGGAGATCCTTTCTTAAGGTTCACAGGCTTAACTTTTGGGCCTTCAGTCAAGGCTTTCCCTTTGAAGCTAATCTCAGGGTCCACCTCAACATCCAGTTGACCAAAAATCTCACCTGCTAGCCTCTATCAATATAATTTTTATCTCATCTTAAACTCTTATAGCACCCTTCCTTGAATCCAATCTGCTAATCTCTCAGCTTGTCTGTTTTGGCTTGGGTTGACAAGTGGAAGATCAACAGATGGATGCACCATAGAAACTCAGGTTTGTAAAATTGAAGATCTTTTGTTAACCCTAAGCACTAGAGATGACAAGAGCCCTTCTTTCTATGTCATACCTCCATCCTAAGATTAGGTTCTCAGAGTAAAGAGATAGGGTAGACATGGCTCTAGGTATACCCTCCTCAAATAGGTTGTATATGAGTGAGTCCACATCAATGTGGACTTGAGGAGGTTGCTGAGTATGGACTATTGCAAGTACGGGTGGTGAATCCTCTAAGTCCATACTCTGAGAAGAACTCCCAGGTTCTATGATTGTACTGGCTTTCTCCCCCTTTTTGGTAGCATCACTTTCTTACATAAGTGAGCTGGGGGTTGAGTCTATCACATTCACAGGTTCTTGTGGACCTGGTTGAGTTGTTCTTAGTGGTTTCTTAGCTAGCTTGCCCTTGAGATCGGTGATCTCAAGTTGCTGGTCATTGACCCTCTTTTGTAAGATAGTCACCTGAGATTCCAGGTGACTAATCTTAGAGACTAAATAGGTGCAAGTTTTAGTCAATGTGTGCACCTTTAGTTTCAGACTCCCCTCATCTTAATCAGAAGAATCACGGGGAGATGAGAGAATGGGACTAATGTCTTCTTCCTCATCTCCAGCATAGTGTTCTTGGCGGCTGGATTTCCCCTGCATCATGACAACTTCAAGAGAAGTGTTATGAGGCTAGGTTGCCATGGTCGAGGTCTGACTGATGTAATTACTTTCTAAAGTGAGAGCCTCTTCCATATGGATCTCCTAAACTAGTTCAGGAAGATCCACCTCAGTGGGGGTTGGATGATATGGGCTAGACATGGGTGAGACAGGGTACTCATCTATCCTTGAGTAGGGGTGGAGAAGAGAGACTCATGGTACTCACTGAAGCCTATGTCTTCATCATCATAGAAGTCAAGGGTGGGAATTGGTTAGTTGAGATCTAGCGGCTAGGGATGGTAACTATCCCTGGAAGGTTGTTCACTAGAGTGTTGAGATTCTGAGTGAAGGCTTAAGTCTGTTTGGGTTATGAGCTCATCAGGCTGAGCATGAGGAACCTCAGCACTGATCATTTAAGAGATGGGAGTGGTTTGCTCCTCAAGAAAAGTTGGAGCTCAAGTGTCTACTTCCTCCTGCATGGTTGGTGATATGGGGTCCTACACTAGCTGAATAGCATGTGCAGGGGTTCCTTTGGTTTTTCTCTGGTAGGTGATGGTTATTCTAGGCTGTATTTATGGTTGGGAGGTGGAAGGTGTGGGTTCAACACTAGCTGGTGCTGCTAGGTTGCCACCTTGAGCAATGAGCTCAAACATTTTTGGGGCTAGGGCTGTTTCTTCCTCGGAGAAGCCAACAGTTAGCTTCCTCATGATTTTGAAGATGCCGGCTTCATCTGTCCTAGTTTTAGAATATTATCTGTTCCCCTCAACTGTGTGCCCAGTTCATAGTTGAGAATGTGCTGGACATATCTAGGGAACATGTAATACTCTAGGGAGTCTAAGTTAGCAAGCAAATTGGTATATACAAACTGTGAATACCTGAACTTGACCCCCTGAACCATCCCATGGACTATGAAGGAGAGGTCTTTTGGAATCTGGTCCCATCCTCCATGCTTGTTGGATGAGCTGTGTATGACAACATGGAAGAGGTACTTCCATTGAGAGGAGACCTTCCCCTTCCTGAAGGTCTTGATTGAGAAGTCACCCTCATAGCCCATCTGCTCAAAGGAGTGGCTGACTGCAGCTTTGGGAAAGGACATGTCACCTTCTACATCATCCAGCTGAAGATGTGTGTTTATGGTGGCCGGAGTGATGAAGATTGTCCTCCACTGCACTGTGGTAGACAGTGCCTTCTCCCCGTCCATGGTGACCTCTTCGCAGGTCCGCCAAAACTCCAACAAGTGATCCCTATAGAGAGGAGGATCAATGGTGAGGGAGGTGAAGTAGTTGGACAAAGAAAGGTAACAACAAACCTTTGAGAAACCTGGGTCTTTCTCAGAGTCTAATAGAGCAACTTGAATATGTTGCCTGTGAAGATGCATGAAAAAATCGGGTTGGTTTCTGCGGTCAAGGTTGGCCATTTGAAGTAGCTTTACGATGAAGGAAGATAAGAACAAAGGTGATTTGTGGGTGAAATTAGGTTAGAGAAATGCAGATGAAGAGGAGAGTGAGAAGAGGGGGAACCGTTGTGAGAATATATATGAAATGGATTTGAGACAAAGTTAAAACAAAAGGATAAACTTTGAAATCCGAATGTCGGTCCCACCTCTGAAAAAGTGCCCAAAAAGGTAGTTTTCTTGGAAGTTGAAAATCTTCCAAAGATAATTTTGCTTCGGAAGTTTTGAGAAAAAGCTTCCGAAGCCAGATATTCGTAAGAATTGTGAAAATTTGGCTTCGGAAGAAAAATACTTAGAGAATTTTTCTTCCGACACATATTTGGTTTCGGAAGATATTAAGACTTGGGAGTTTTATTCTAAAGAGAATAAATCTTTCAAGACTTAATTGCTTTCGGAAGATATTTATCCTTCAAATACATGCTAGTGCTAAGAAGCATATTTAAGCTTCGGAAGATATTCTCAGGATTTCTTCCGAATGTAAATTTCTTATAAGTAGTTATTTGATTTGAAGACATAAATTTCTTTCGAAAGCAACTTGAAATCTTCCGAAGGAAAATATGTTTTGAAAGATTTTCAAAAATCTAAGGAATATCATTAAAAATTTTCTTCCAAAATAAACTGGGCTTATGAAGGTGATAAAATAGACAACTTAGGACACACAGGTTTTAGAAATAAAGTTGATTTAAGTTTTAAGAAAATCTACTCAAAGTTAATCATCCCAATAGCTGACACAAGATATTTGAATCTCTGTTCACCAAAAGTTTGTGTTAACTTTAACTAGTTTGATTAATCCCTTCTCAAAGTTATCTCTAATAAAAGGATACCTTATGTTGAGGTGTTTGGTCCTGGAGTGCTACATAGGATTCTTTGCATAGGACTGTATGAAGGGTGGTCAATACAATCAGTCTCACAATAAGGAGAGGTTTAGAACACTTTATAGTTCAAATGGGGAACAGGATTTGAGTTTGATGATACTAAGAACACAAGTAAGTAGTGAGACAGAACTAAGAACAAGAATAAACAAGTATGGTTTTCAAGGATGCTGTATATTGCTCTCAAGTTCTATTACAAGTGTTTACAAAGCATATCCGAATTTTAAGGACTTGAGACACTTTATACTACATCCTACAACCGTCAATACTTAGAAAGATAGTTGGAAACACTAATCTAGGCAACAAGATCAATGTGGAGTCGAAAGGCAGATTGCCTTTTAACTAGTGACTATGACATGCCATAGCTTATATCCTTTTCTAATATAAAAAGGTTTACAGGTACAAAAGTAGGAAGTTACAAACAAAGACCTTATTCTACTGTTTACAAAAGCAGGGACTTTTCACCAACTCATACAAGTTGGTAAGTCTTCAGAGTTGCAGCGGAAAGTATGTCAGCTTTATGTAAAGTAGATCAGAGAAAGCATGTCTTCTCTTTCTTCGGAAGAAATCAGTGTTCACAGCAAAATGGCTTCTGAAGACTTTGTCTCTAAAGCTTCGGAAGACGCTTCGGAAGATTTGGACTTTGGCTTTGGAAGATTTTACACTTAGAGTATTTTCTGATGTAGAGTGTAAAACTTCAGAAGCACTTCTACCTTGTACGTCCAATGCATGCATGCAGGAAGACCCTTGGTTGTTTTGGCTTCTTTAGTTGCATTAGACTTATAATCTTCTGATATTATCTTACAATTTACAAGTGATGACCACTGTGTAGCATGCCTGAAAGGGAAGCAACACAAAGTGTCTCACAAGCCAAAGGAAAGAAACTCTATCACTACTCCCTTACACTTGTTACATATGGATCTCTTTGGCCCCACCAGTGTAATGAGTCTAAGAAGGACCTCATATTGTTTGGTGATTACAGATGACTTCACAAGATTCACTTGGGTCTATTTCCTTAGTACTAAGGATGAGACTCCTGAGATCTTGAAGAACTTCATTCTGAAAATTAAGAATCAATGTGATCACAAGGACAAAACCATAAGATATGATCAAGGAACATAATTTAAGAACCAAATCCTTGACATATTTTATGATGAGAACGGTATTACAAGACAATATAGTGCTCCCAGGACTCTTCAGCAAAATGGTGTTGCTAAGAGGAGAAACATGACACTTATCGAGGCTGCAAGAACCATGTTATGACTCTAAACTGCCCATCACCTTCTGGGCAAAGGCAGTTAACACAACCTGCTATGTGCAGAACAGAGTTTTAGTTGTTAAGACTCATGGTAAGACTCCTTATGAGCTGTGGCACAAAAAGAGACCATTTGTTGGTTTCCTTAGGTCATTTGGATGTCCTTGCACCATCTTGAATACCAAAGATTAAATAGCCAAATTTGCTGAGAAATCAGATGACGGACACTTTATTGGATACTCTTCCCAAGATAAGACATATAGAGTATACAATCTCAGAGCTAGAGTAGTTGAGGAATCAGCCAATGTGACCTTCAATGAGCACACTCTAGTGTGAAAGGTTCTGGTCCTAATTGGCTTTTTGATCCTGATTTAGTTACAAACTGTTTTAACACATCTTATGAGAATGTTTTAGGATCTATAGGTAACTTATCAACAGGAGATCCTGACCCAATATTTGAGCTGAGAAGACCAAGCAAGAATACTACTTCAGCTCCAGTGGTAACTAATCCTGCAAGTGAAGATCCTACCAGCACAAACATGACAAATTCAGCTGATATATCTGAGGCACCTACAAATTCCAGCTCAAAGGCTCAAAACTCAGATGAATGAACTTTAAATGTAGGCGAAAATGGTGGTGGTGACAGTGATCAAGAATTTTGTTGATGCTGATAACCACTCCATAAAAGACAACATAAATGATGTCATACACTTATTGGATCAAGCCTCTCTTGATAAGTGTGCCGATATGGTGGGTGATACTCCATTTCTAGATCTAAATTTCTCAAATTTAGATCTTTCCAATCAACTTGCTATGATCCCTCAACTCAGGATCCATAAGTCACATCCCACCACAAACATCATTGGAAATGATGATACAGGGGTGAGAACAAGAGGACAAACCCATAACAAAAATGTTTGCCTATACTCTTGCTTCTTGTTCTAGATAGAGCCAAAGAAAGTGGATGAGGCTTTGAAGGATGGAAGTTGGGTTGAAGCAATACAAGAGGAGTTGCTTTAATTCAAAAGACAAAAGGTTTGGAACCTATGTCCTCTTCCTCAAGGGAAGACTACCATAGGAACCAAGTGGGTTTCTAGAAACAAGAAGGATGATAAAGGACTTGTCATTAAGAACAAGGACAGACTAGTTGTTCAAAGATACACACAAGAAGAGGGAATTGACTACATAGATGTTTTTGCTCCTGTAGCAAGACTTGAAGCTGCTAGAATATTCCTGACTTTTGTTGCATCCAAGGATTTCAAGGTCTACCAACTTTATGTCAAGCGTGCTTTTTCTATATGGGGTGATTGATGAAAAGGTGTAGGTCAAGCAACCACCTGGTTTTGCACACCCAGATCATCCTGATTATGTCTGCAAGCTTGATAAAGCTCTTTATGGGCTGAACCAAGCTCCAAGAAAGTAGTATGAGACACTATCTCAGTATCTCTGTCAACATGGCTACAAGAGGGGTACTATAGATGGAACTCTCTTCATCAAAGGAATAGGGAATGACTTAACACTGGTTCAGGTATATATAGATGACATTATCTTTAGATCAACTGATCCAAAGCTCTGTAAAGACTTTAAGAGGCTGATAAAGAATAGATTTGAAATGAGTGCCATGGGGGAACTCAATTTCTTTCTAGGAATTCAAGTGAAGCAAGTTGAAAATGGCATCTTCATAAGTCAGTCAAAGTATGTACAAGACATCCTTACAAGATTTAACATGACTGATTGCAAGGTTGCAAAGACTCCCATAGCTGGAAACCACTCCCTTGGACCTGATCATCAGGGGGAGTGTGTGGATGAATATTTCTACAGGGCTATGATTAGGTCTCTTATGTACCTCACATCCAGCAGGCCTAATATCATGTTTGCCACATGCATCTGTGCAAGATATCAAGCCAATCTCAAGATGTCACATCTGGTTGCTGTCAAGAGAATTCTTAGATATCTCAAAAGTGCTCCTAAGCTTGGCCTTTGGTATCCAAAGAATTCAGACTTCAATTTGTATGCCTATACACACAATGACTATGGTGGCTGCAACATGACCGCAAAGTCCATATCTGGGGGGTGTCAATTCCTTGGTAGAAGGATTGTCTTATGGTAATGTAAGAAACAATCCTACGTGTCTGCATCAACTGCTGAAGCTGAATACATTGCTGCTGCAAGCTGCTGTGCTCAAGTGCTTTGGATTCAGAATCAGATGCTGGACTATAGATTCAACTTCAAAGAGACTCCCATCCACATAGACAACAACAGTGCTATCTCTATTACAAAGAATCCTGTGTAACACTCAATGACAAAACACATCAACATCAGGTATCATTTGATTAGAGATAATTTTAAAAAAGGAATAATCAAACTAGTCAAAGTTAACACAAATAAACAATATGCTGATCTGTTCACTAAAGCTTTTGATGAAAAAAGATTCAAATATCTTGTATCATCTATTCGGATGATTAACTTTGAGTAGATTTTTGTTAAACTTAAATCAATTCTAGTTCTAAAACCCGTGTGTCCTAAATTGTCTATCCTATCATCGTCATAAGCCCAGTTTCCGTTGGAAGAAATTTTTTCAAAAGATATTCCTTAGATTTTTGAAAATTTTAAACATATTTTCTTTTGGAAGATATCAAGTTGTCTTTGGAAGAACATTATGTCTTCAAATCAAACAACTACTTAAAAGACATTTACCTTCGGAAGAAATTTTGATATATCTTCTGAAGCATAAATATGCTTCTAAGTACTTACATGTATTTGAAAGACAATTTTCTTCCGAAAATAGTTATGTCTCGGAAGATTTATCCTCTTAAGAATAAAACTTCCAAGTCCTGATTTCTTCCGAAACCAAACATGTCTCAGAAGCAAAATTCTCTAAGTATTTTCCTTCCAAAGCAAAATTTTCACAAATCTTACGAATATCTTCTGAAGCCAAATTGGCTTCGGAAGCTTTTCTTAAAACTTCCGAAGACAAAAATACCTTCAGAAGATTTTCGACTTCCAAGAAAACTACCTTTTTGGGCACTTTTTAAAGGTGGGACCGACACTAGGATTTCAAAGTTTATCCTTTTGCATTAACTTTGTCTCAAATCCATTTCATATATATTCTCTCTCAACGGTTTCCCTCTTTCACTATCTTCTTCATCTGAAAAAAATTCTCTAACCTAAATTCACCCACAAACCGCCCTTGTTCTTATCTTCCTTCACAACAAAGTTACCTCAAAATGGCCAACCTTCATCGCAGAACCAACCTGATTTCTCCATGCAACTTCACAGGCAACATAATCAAGTTGCTCTGTTAAACTCTGAGAAAGATTCTGGTTTCTCAGAGGTTTATCGCTTTCTCACTCTATCGAACTACTTCATCTCCCTCACCATCTATCCTCCACTCTATAAGGATCAGTTATTGGAATTTCAGAAGACCTGTCAAGAGATCACCATGGATGGGGAGAAGGCACTGTCTGCCACAGTACAGAGGAGGACAATCTTCATCACTCTAGCATCCATAAACTCACATCTAAGGCTGGATGATGTCGAAGGTGATTTGTCCTTCCCCAAGTCTGTTGTTAACCATACCTTTGGTCAGATGGGCTATAAAGGGGATTTCTCTGTCAAGACCTTCAGGAAAGGGAAGGTTCCTCTCAATGGAAATACCTCCTCCATGTCGTCATTCACAGTCTATCTAACAAGCATGGAGGATGGGACCAAGTTCAATAGGACCTTTCCTACATAGTCCATGGGATGGTTCAGGGAGTCAAGTTCAGGTATTCACATTTTGTGTACATTAATTTACTTGCAAACTTGGACTCCTTAGAATATTACATGTTCCCAAGATATGTCCAGCACATTCTCAACTATGAACCGGGCTCATAGTTGAAGGGAACAAGTAATGTTCTAAAATTAGGACAGATGAAGCCTGACATCTTCAAGACTATGAGAAAGCCAACTATTGGCTTCTCAGAGGTAAAAACAGCCCTTGTCCCAAAAATGTTAGAGCTCATTGCACAAGGTGACAACCTAGCAGCACCTGCTAGTGTTGAACCCACACCTTTTACTTCTCAATCCCCTGTACAGCCACAAATAACCATCACCTACCAGAGAAAATCCAAACAAACCCCTGCACATGCTACTCAGTTTGTGTAGGCCCCTATATTACCACCCACACAGGAGGAAGTGGACATTGGAGCTCCCACTTCTCCTGAGGAGCAAACCACTCCCATCTTACCAATGATCAGTGTTAAGGTTTCTCATGCTCAGCCTAATGAGCTCACAAATCCCCAAGCCTTAAGCCTTCACTCAAAGTCTTAACACTCTAGTGAACAACCTTTAGGGGACATTTACCATCCCTAACCTCTTGATCTAAACCAACCCATTCCAAACCTAGAATTCTATGATGATGAAGACATGGGATTCAGTGAGTATCATGAGTCTCTCTTCTCCTCCCCTGCTCAAAGAGAGATGAGTACTCCTGTTTCTCCCATGTCTAGCCCACATCATCCACCTACTACTGAGGTGAATCTTCCTGAACCTATTCAGGAGTTCTGAGGCTCTCACTTCAATAAGTGATTACATCATTAAGACCTTAACCATGGCAACCCAGCCCATTGACACTTCACTTGAAGCTGTCATGGTGTAGGGGAAATCCAATGGCCAAGAACAAAGTTTTGGTGATGAGAAAGAAGACTTAGGTCCTATTCTCTCATCCCCTCGTGATTCTTCTGATGAAGATGAGGGGAATATGAGACTAAAGGTGCAAAAGCTGACTCAAACGTGCACCTATTTAGTCTCCATGGTTAGTGCAGGGCCATTAAAAAGGGACTTCGCACTTAGTTAACACACTTAGGAGGATCTTTAGGATCACTTAACAATTCAAATGGGGAACTTAGAACTTTAAATAGATTATACAATGCACAACAAAAGTAAAGTAAGAGCAAGAACACAAGAAATAATTTTCAAGGAAGTTGTATATTGCTTCTTAGGTTCTATTACAGGTGTTTGCACTGATATATGAAATACAAGAACCTTTGACTCTTTATACTAAACCTACAACCGTCAATATGCAAAAGACAGTTGGATGTGACTAATCTAGACAACAAGATCAACCTAAAGTCAAAAGGCAGATTGCCTTTTGACTAGTGACTATGACAGGTCATAGCTCACTGACTTTCCTATTACGAAAAGCCAAAAAAGAAACAAATACAGAAACTTGCAGACAAAGACCTTATCTACTTTATCATAAAGCATGGAAGTTTCACCAACTTATGATAGTTGGTGAACCACCAGAGCATGCAGCGGACAGGAGGTTGCTTTATGATAAAGTTGACAGAAAAAGTGTCTTTTCTCTCTCTTCTAAAGTAATCAGTCTTATCTTTATTCAGCTTTGGAAGACTTTGTCTTGAGAGCTTCGGAAGACTTCATCTTTAACCTTCAGAAGAGTTGAGTCTTTGTCTTCGGAAGACTTGACACTTAGTGTAAAGTTTCCTTAGTAGTTTTTCTGAACATTGGCTTCTGAAGATTTTACACTTAGCATTTTACTTGAGTGTGTAAAACTTTTGAAGCTAGTTCTTCTTTGTTCTTTAGTGCATGTTGGAAGACTTGGTTGTTTTAGTATCCTTTGGTTGCATCAGCCTCATAACCTCAGAGGTTCCTACAAACTCTCCCTAGGCTGATGCTACCAAAACAGAGAGGTCTTCAGACTGGGATAGTCCACATGAGAATCTTCAGAATTCCTTTCTTCATTAGCAGATCAAGATTCTTCAGACCCATGAAGTACCTTCTCATGTCATAAAGATCATGCAGAGGGAGTTCAAGCATGTCACTAGTGAAGTAGACATGTTGTTCTCCCTGATCTCTAGTGACATACCATCTATCAGGATCTTCAGCAAATGTCCATGATAGAATTGGTCTTTCAATAAAGAGAGGCTCTACTATGGTAGGAGTTGGTTGAGAGCCCTCTTCATGCACTTTCTCAGGATGTTCTGACTCATCTTGAGTTTGGGAGGTGGATGCCTTTCTTCTTTTCTTCTTTTTAGAAGATCTTCTTTTGGCCATCCTCTTTTTCCTCCCAGATGATTTTAACTGAGAGGGTTGGTCTTTAGTACCAGGTTCTTCAGTGGACTCCCTCTCAGTTAGGATCTCCTCTCTCCTAGGTTCAGAAGGAAAGGGAGGAGAACCCTACTGTGGATCAGAAGATGAAGTTGGCTATTGTGTAGCTTCAGGTGCAGGTTGTGTTGTCTTTGTAGGTTCAACCTTTACCTCAACTTTAGGTTGAGCTTGTTCTGATGGTGAGTGGAGATCCACAAGCTCTCCCCTTTTAATCTTCTGCTTGATCACCCTTATGTGCTCATCCATTGTGGACAGAGACATGGGACCAAGCCTCCTTCTGGAGAACCCATACAACTTCAAGAAGCTCATCATCTTCTACCTATCTGCAGACTTTTTCTGACTTTTCTTGATGATGGCTCTTGACTTGGCAGCTTATTCCCTTTCCCTTTTTCTAGCAGCTTGCCTATTTCTTTTGGCTTGCTCTTCCAGCTGCTTTTTGTATTCAAACAGTATGTAATCATATGGCAAGGGAAGAAGTGCATGTGCCTGGTTGAGGCCTATGGCTCTCAGGTAGTTGATCATCTTTGTCTTTTCTTCTTCATTAACTACCTGAGGTTGATCAGCAGCCACAGCCTCTGACTCAGGGCTTTCTTGAACTGGGGAGAGGACAGGAATATTCTTGTATATTATTTTCTTCTCATTTCCTCTTTATGCTTGAGGGTCAAGGTTGCATCCTCAGCTTCCTTCCTCTCCTTTGACAACTTAGTGTCAGCCAGTTCATTTAATTCCTTTAAGGGGAAAGAGATGAGTTCATCTATGTTATAGTTCCTGGTCCCTAGATAATTAAGTCTAGCTGCCCTTAACTCATCTTCTTGAGTGTTTGGAATATGGGCAGTCAGAATTGCAGCTTGCATGAATCCTGGGGAACCACTTGAACTCTCTCCCTTCAGCTTCCTCTTTCCTCTCTCTTTCTCTTCTTCAATCTCCTCAGCAGTTAGTTTCTTTTGCCTTTGTCAAGTACTGATCTTGATGACACAGGCTGAGGAGAGCTTTGGCCTTTATTGCTGGATTCAGCAGTCAAGCTCTGGCCAGAGAGAGGTTGTGATGCACCATCACCAGCTGGTGCCTCACTGAGGGTATGGGTGCTGGAGGAGATATTGTCTTAAGGTTCACAGTCTCAGCCTCTGGGCCTTCAGTCAAGGCTTTCCCTTTGAAGCTAATCTTAGGTCCACCTCAACATCCAGTTGACCAAAGGCTTCAACTGCTAGCCTCTGTCTATATAGTTCTGATCTCCTTTTGAATTCTTCCAGCACCCAATCTTGAATTCTACTAGCTAGTCTGGTAGCTTGTTTGTTGTTGCTTGGGTTGACAAGTTCCAGATCTACCAGATTTATACCTTTATAGAAACTCAAGTTTGAAATGTTTAAAATTTCTAGTTGACCCTGAGCTCTAGAGAGTACAAGAGCTTTCCTTTCACTATCATACCTCCAACCCAAGATTGGGTTCTCAGAATGGGCAGACATTGCTCTTGGTATTCCCTCCTCAAACAGTTGTTGTATTAACAAATGTAGATCACTGTCTAGAGGAGGTTGCTGAGTATGTACAACTGCAAGAGAGGATGGTGAGTCCTCTATGTCCATACTCTGAGAGGAACTCCCAGGTTCTGTGATTGTTAGGATTTTCTCCCCCTTTTTGGTAGCATCGCCCTCTTGCATAGGTGAGCTGGGAGATTGATCCATGAAATCCACAGGTTCTTGTGGACCTGGATGAGTTGATCTCATTGGTCTCTCAGCTAGCTTACCCTTGAGATCGGTGATCTCAAGTTGCTGGTCATTTGCCCTTTTCTGCAAGATAGTCACTTGAGATTCTAGGTGAGCTATCTTGGACATAAAGTAGGTGCACATGTTTGAAAGTTTGTGCACCTTTTGTTGCAGACTCCCCTCATCTTCAGATGAAGAATCATAGGGGGATGAGAGGATTGGACCTGAGTCTTCTCCCTCATCACCAGCATAGGTTTCTTGGCTGTGGATTTCCCCTGCTTTATTTCAAGAGGCTGGGTTGCCGTGGTTGAGGTCTTAGAGATGTAATCACTGCCAACAGTGAAAGCCTCTGCCACATGGATCTCCTGGACAATCTGAAGGAGATCTACCTCAGTTTGTGGTGTTTGATATAGGCTAGAAGTGGGTGAGGCAGGAGTACTCATCTCACCTTGAGTGTGGGTGGAGAAAGACAGATTCATGGTACTCACTGAAACCTAAATATTCATCAGAGTAAAAGTCAAGGCTGGGCATGGGTTGATTAAGTTCAAGATGCTGAGGATGGTAGCGTTCCCCTGAAGGTTGATCACCAGAGTGTTGAGACTCAGAGTGATGGCTTAAGGTTATTTGAGGAGGTGTGAGCTCATCAGGCTGAGCATGAGGAACCTCAGCACTGATTGTGTCAAGAATGGGAGTGGTTTACTCCTCAGGGGAAGTGGGAGCTCTAGTGTCCACTTCCTCCTGTGTGGGTTATGATATAGGAGCCTGCATATGCTCAATAGCAGGTGCAGTGGTTCGTTTGGATTTTCTTTGTAAGTAAGGTTAATGGTAGGCCTTGATGATGGTTGAGAGGTAGAGGGTGTTGGTTCATCACTAGCTGGTGCTGCTAGGATGTCACCCTAAGCAATGAGCTTAAACATTTTGGGAAAGGGCTGTTTCTACCCCTGAGAACCCAAAGTTGGCTTTTTCAATATTTGAAAATGCCGGTCTCATATGTGCAAGTTTAAGAACATTACCTGTTTCCCTTAACTGCGGTCCCATTTCATAGTTGAGAATGTGTTGAACATACCGGGGAAACATGTAATATTCTAGGGAGTCCAAATTTGCAAGTAAATTTGTGAAAACAAACTGAGAATACCTGAATTTGACCCCTTGAACCATCCCATGGATAATGAAGGAGAGGTCTTCTGGAATCTGGTCCCATCCTCCATGTTTGTTAGACAAGCTATGGATGACAACATGGAAGAGGTACTTCCACTGGTATGAGACCTTCCCCTTCCTGAAGGTCTTGAGTGTGAAGTCACTTCATATCCCATCTGCTCAAAGGAATGGTTGACAGCAGCTTTGGGAAGGACATTTCACCTTCTTCATCATCCAGCTGAAGATGGGTGTTGATGATGGCTGGAGTGATGAACAGTGTCCTCCCTTGCACTGTGGCAGACGGTGCCTTTTCCCCGTCCAAAGTGACCTCTTGACAGGTCCGCCAGAACTCAAACAACTGATCCTCATAGAGGGGAGGATCAATCGTAAGGGAGGTGTGACAATGAGACGAAAAGATACCTATAAACATCTGAGAAGCTTGGATCCTTCTCAGAGTTTAACAGAGCAACCTGGTTGTGTTGCCTGTGTAGATGCATGGTGAAATCTGGGTCGTTTCGGCGATCAAGATTTACCATTTGCAGAAGCTTTGCAGAGAAGGAAGGTAGAAGAAGATGAATTTTGGGATAATTTTAAGTTAAGGAAAAATGAGAGTAGAGAGATGAAGATAGGACCGTTTGGGGAGATATACTCAGGATTTGAAAGAAAGTTAAAGCAAAAGATAAACTTTGAAATCCGCAAGTGGGTCCTACTTTAGAAAAAAGCGCCCAAAAAGGTAGTTTTCTTGGAAGTTGCAAAACTTTCGAAGGTTATTTTAGCTTTGGAAGCTTTTCAGAAAAAGCTTCCGAAGGCAATTTTGCTTCGGAAGATATTTCAAAGGGTTTTGAAAGTTTTGGCTTTGGAAGAGATAAACAGGTCTTCAGAGACTTAATTGCCTTCGGAAAAGATTTATTCTAAAATGTATTTAGGAGCTTATATTCAACTTAAGCTTCGGAAGATGATTCATGAATTTCTTCCGAAGATAATTGACAGATAAGCTGTAAATTTCTTCCGAGGGCAATTTTACATCTTCCGAGGTAAATTTTCATAACTCTAAAAAAATCATTTTGAAAATTTGTTTTCCTCCAAAGAGAACTGGGCTTATGAAGTGATCTAATAGACAACCTAGGACACATAATTTTAGGTAGTAAGATTGATGAAGTTATTTAGAAAAACCTATTCAAGGTTAATCATCCCAATGGCTGATACAAGATACTTAAATCTCTGCTCATCAAAAGCTTTGTGAACATCAGCATATTGTTCATTGTGTTAACCTTTATTAGTTTTATCAAGCCCTTTTCGAATTCCATAATCAGATGATACCTGATGTTGATGTGTTTGGTCCTTGAGTGCTGCATAGGATTCTCTATTATAAAGATGGCACTGTTGTTGTCTATATGGATGGAAGTCTCTTTGAAATTGAATCCATAGTCTAGCATCTGATTTGAATCTAAAGCACTTGAGCATAGCAGTTGCAGCAGCAGCAATGTATTCAGCTTCAGCAGTTGATGCAGACACACAGGATTGCTTCTTGCATTGCCAAGAGACTATCCTTCCACCAAGGACTGAACACACCCCCAGATGTGGACTTTGCAGTCATGTTGCAGCCACCATAGTCACTATCTGTATAAGCATACAGATTAAAGTCTGAATTCTTTGGATACTAAAGGCCTAGATTTGGAGCACCTTTGATATCTAAGAATCCTTTTGACAGTGATTAGGTGTGACATCTTGGGGTTTGCTTGATATCTTGCACATATGCATGTGGCGAACATGATATCAGGCCTGCTAGCAGTAAGATACATAAGTGACCCAATCATAGCCCTGTAGAGATGTTCATCAACACACTCCCCCTCAAGGTCAGACCAGGGATTGGTTTCTGGCTATGGGTGTCTTAGCAACTTTACAATCAGTCATCTTGAACCTTGTAAGTATGTCCTGTACACTTTGATTGACTGATGAAGATGCCATCTTCAACCTGCTTCACTTGAATTCCTAGAAAGAAATTGAGTTCCCCATGGCTCTCTTTTCAAATCTATTCTTCATCAGCATCTCAAAGTCTTTGCAGAGCTTTGGATTAGTTGAACCAAAGATGATGTCATCTACATATATCTGAACTAGCAATGTGTCATTCCCTGTATCTTGATGAAGAGAGTCCATCAATAGTACCTTTTTTGTATCCATGATTGCAGAGGTATGTTGATAGTGTCTCATACCACTTTCTTGGAGCTTGATGTAGTCCATAAAGGGCTTTATCAAGCTTGCAGACATAATCAGGATGATCTGGGTCTGCAAAGCCAGGTGGTTGTTTAATATAAACTTTTTCATCAATCACCCCATAAAGAAAGGCACACTTCACATCAATTGGTAGACCTGAAATCCTTAGATGCCATAAGCCAGGAATATCCTACAGCTTCAAGTCTTGCTACAGGAGCAAAACATCAGTATAATCAATTCCTTCTTCTTGTGTGTATCCTTGGACAACCAGTCTAGCCTTGTTTTTGATGATGATCCCTCTATCATCCTTCTTGTTCCTAAATACCCACTTGGTACCTATGACAGTCTTCCCTTGAGGAAGAGGGCATAAGTTCCACACCTTCTGTCTTTTGATTTGAAGCAACTCTTCTTGCATTGCTTCAATCCAGCTTCCATCCTTTAGAGCCTCATCAACTTTTTAGGCTCAATTTGGGATAAAAAACAAGAATGTAGACAAACATGGCTATCAATATCAAATAGCCAATCTGGACCAGAACCTTTCACACAGGGTGTGTGTTCATTGAAAGTCATATTGGCTGACTCCTCAATGATTCTAGTTCTGAGATTGTATACTCTATAAGCCTTGGCTTGAGAAGAGTATCCAACACAATGTCCATCATCTGATTTCTCAGCAAAAACTTAGCTATTTGATCTTTGGTATTCAAGATGGTGTCAAGGACATCCAAATGTTCTGAGAAAACCAATAAATGGTCTCCTTTTGTGCCATAGTTCATAAGGAGTCTTACCATGTGTCTTAAACACTAAAACTCTATTTTGCATATAGCAGGCTGTTGACAGCCTCTGCCCAGAAGGTGATGGGCAGCTTAGAGTCAGACAACATAGTTCTTGCAGCTTCAATAAGTGTCCTGTTTCTCCTCTCAGCAACACCATTTTGCTGAGGAGTCCTCGGAGCACTATATTGTCTTGAAATACCCTTCTTATCACAAAATGTATCAAGGATTTGGTTTTTAAATTCAGTTCCCTGATCACATCTTATGATTTTAAACCTTGTGATCAGATTGATTCTTATTTTTCAGAATGAAATTCTTCAAGATTTCAAGGTTTCATCTTTGTTCTAAGGAAAAACCCCAAGTGAATCTTGTGAAATCATCTGTGATCACTAAACAGTATGAGGTCCTTCTAGACTCATTACACTGGTGGGCCAAACAGATCCATATGTAACAAGTGTAGGGGAGTAGTGATAGAGTTCATTTTCTTTGGCTTGTGAGACACTTTGTGTTGCTTCCCTTTCAGGCATGCAACACGGTGGTCATCACTTATAAACTCTTTCTTGGTATTCCAGTTACCAAATCATTCTTAATCAGTTTATTCATGTTTTTAAAGTTTACATGGTACATTCTCTCCATGCAAGAAAAGACTCATCATTATTTGCTTTAGATAGAAAGCAAGAAAACCTCTCCAGATGGAGATGCTTCCTTCAAGTCCATCTTGTACATGTTTCCTCTCTTGAGGCTCTAAGCAAAATATGCTCAGGAGGAATGTCAACCCGAGCTTGAGACAATGCACTCATGCTCAGTAAAGAGCATGTGATGTTTTTGGTCACAAATTGGGACACACTCAGAAGATTGTATCCAAGCTCTTTGACAAAGTTACCTTCTTAATGCTGAGCTTACTATTGTAACCTTTCCCCCTGCCAGTAATGTACCCTCCTGCATCTCCCCAAAAGCAACTAGTCCTCCATGAATCCTTTCAAAGTTTTGAAGCAAGGACTCATTGCAGTCATATGCCTGGAGCAGCCACTATCAACAATCCATATATTTTTGTTGGTCTTTAGCTGTCCCTGCACAAAAATAGATGATTTAGTTACATTTGGAAACCCAAGCCTTATTGGTCTTGGGCTTATTAGAATGACTTAAAGGCAATGAAACAGTAATAGATCCTATGCTCAGGCTTTGGGGATCATTTGCTGTTTCTGATGATGAACTTTTAGCACATGGTCCTCCTTCATCTTCCACACCACCTTTGAAAGATTAGGCTTGACCTTCAATGCTTTGGAAGCTTTTATGGTTCGGAAGCTTTGGAGACTGATCCTTCGGAAGATCTTGCTTCACTGTAGCAGGCCTCCGTACTTCGGAAGCATTCCTTTCTTCCGAGACAATTTTCCTTCCGAAGACAATGTTCATTTGCCTTTTTCTTTCATTTTGGAGCTTCCAAAGGAAACAGATTTTCCTTCCGAAGCGTTTGTTTCTTCTTCCTCTCAGAACTTTTCTTCTTGATCATGTAAATAGTACCCTTTGGATTGTATTGACAATCCTTAGCCAGATGTGAGGTACTAGCACACATAACACAATCTATATCTTTTCTTCTGAGAGCCTTCTTTTCCAAAGAAGACTGAGCTTGAACACTTTCCTTTTCCTCTTTCACCTTTTCAAATGATGCAGCAGGCTTCTTAGGGTGAAGCTTGCTTTTAGAAATGGATGGTTCAGGCTGTGTAGCAGTGACACACAGCTGATCAATCTTCTTGTTGTTGCTGGAGTGAGTTGAAGCTGAAGTAGAACTCTTGGTACTAGAATTCTTGGCAGGATCTTTAGCTTTTATCACCTTAAACCCTGCAGAGACAAATACTTGTTTCTGTTTGGGATCAAAGGTGGTCTTGACCTCTTGAGCTTTTCTTGATCTTCTCTTTGCTCTTCTGATCAAGTTCTTCCTTTTGGTTTTGCTCAAACCAGCTTCTTTTTCTTCCTTAGGAGCATGGTGACCCTTTTTGGATTTACTCTCTTCACTCACCTCAGAGTCATCCCTCACCTTTTCCTCTTCATCCTTTTCATCACTGGGGTCTATGGATTGAAGCTCATCTTGACTAGTTTCACACCTTGGAGATCTAACTGATAGTAGAGAGTGTGAATGAGCTATCTCACTAGATCCCAGTCCCTGCTTGTTCTGATAACACACTTTTGCATGCAGAGATGAGGATATCATGTTCTTGAAGGTTTCCTCTTCAAGAACACATTTTTCTGCTCTGGCTTTGCTGATCACAAGCTCAGCCTGGAATTCAGTCAACTTGGTAATGAGATCCTTAACTTGAGTCCTGTAATTTGTTTGCTCATGTTAAGAGTTGAAACTGTTTTTTCTAGATTTCTATCTTAAGTTTATAGTCATTTTCAGCTCTTTTAAAATCAGTTTTTAAAATTTAAGGACTCAATGTCAGATCTCATTCCAAGTTGTAGGACCTGTATCTGTTTACTTTAGCAATACAATCAGGAGAGCAAAGATGTTCAAGTACCTTGGCTTCATCGTGGTCAGCCATGAGTGCTTGGTTTGGAGATGCTCTCAGCTTGAAAGCTCCAGTCAAAGCCTCGTTCTTCAACAGCAACTGCAACTTGCTGTCTTGGCTTCTCATTCTGTGCCCTCCTTTAGTGTAGTTGGGCCTGGATGAGGCTTGGCCACCATTTGATTTGAGTGCCTTGCATTCTCTAGCAAAGTGTCCCATCTGGTTACAGTTGTAACACTTGACTTTGCTCTTGTCCAGCCCAAACTTGCCACTGGCAGCATTGCTAGGAAACCTTCTCCCAGTCCTCTTATAGAATTTCTAGGCTCTGTGAGTAGAGAGCCATCGCTGGACTATCTCCATATATTCCAGATCATCTGGATGGATACAGTCCAGGTCTTTAAGAGTAAAGAGAAAGTTCCTGAACTTTCATCAGTGGAAACAAAGCTTGAGAGGAGTTTGTCTCTTGGAAGGGACTTCCTTGGATGTAGCTCTCTCTTGGTGTCTCGGGAAGGTGATGAAAGGACCCTTTTGTGAAGTCTCAAGGTAGCAGATGAGATGATGCTGTGGTTCTTTGCTATCCCTTTCAACCACATGAAGGCTGAACTCTGGTGAGTGTTGGAGTTACCAGATGAATTTGCATGTTCATCTCCATCCGGTATCCACTGAGTATCCCATACAGCTCAGTGAGAGTGAGGGTCTTGAGGTTCTCAGTCCTCTTAATGACCACACAATAGTATGTCATTGTCTTGGAAGAGAGTACATGAACTTCCTTACAATATCCCTGTTATCAATGGTCACCCCAACATCAGCCAGAGTATCCATAATCTCAACATACCTGAAGTATTGTTGAGTCATGCTTTTACCTGTTTTGAAGATGAAGTTTCAGACTGTTGCTTTAAGAGATCTTTCTTTTTCTCCTTGGCTTCATTTGAACCCTCATACATAAGCTTCAGTGCATCCCATAGCTGTTTGGCGTCTTGCACTTCTTGAAACCTCTGTAGATGGAGTTTGGAAGAGCAGTTTGAGGGCTGTCATGGCTTTCTGATCAATATCAATCTTTTTCCAATCTTCATCAAAAAAGTCAGCATTCTCCTTCCTGGAATCTTGAGACTTGATAAAGCCTTCCATTCTTTGACACCAAGTGTCAAAATCCTTAGGGGTAATCAGTGGAGACTTTGTTATTGTTCCAGTTTCCATATCAGCTTGGAGATAGCTGCCATTTGAAGAGTTAAGTGATGTGTGTTACTAAGAGGTTTTGAAGATGGTGAGATCTTGCAAACAAGAGCCTGGAATGCTCTGATACCAAATGCAGGACCATACAAAGGGACTTTGCACTTAGTTAACACACTTAGGAGGATCTTTAGGATCACTTAATAATTCAAATAGGGAACTTAGAACTTTAAACAAATGATACAATGCACAAACACAAGTAAAGTAAGAGCAGAACATAATAAATAATTTCAAGGAAGTAGTATATTGCTTCTTAGGTTCTATTACAGGTGTTTGCACTGATATAGAATACAAGAACCTTTGACTCTTTATACTAAACCTACAACCGTCAATATGCAAAAGATAGTTGAATGTGACTAATCTAGACAACAAGATCAGCCTAAAGTCAAAGGCAGATTGCCTTTTGACTAGTGACTATGACAGGCATAGCTCACTGACTTTCCTATACAAAAAGCCAAAAAGAAACAAATACAAAACTTGCAGACAAAGACCTTATCTACTTTATTAAAGCATGGAAATTCACCAACTTATGATAGTTGGTGAACCAGAGCATGCAGCGGACAGGAGGTTGCTTTATGATAAAGTTGACAGAAAAATGTCTTTTCTCTCTCTTCTAAAGTAATCAGTCTTATCTTTATTAGCTCGGCTTGAAGACTTTGTCTTGAGAGCTTCGGAAGACTTCATCTTTTGGCTTCGGAAGACTGACACTTAGTGTAAAGTTCCTCAGTAGTTTCTTCTGAACATTGGCTCGGAAGATTTTACACTTAGCATTTTACTTGAGTGTGTAAAACTTCCGAAGCTAGTTCTTATTGTTTCCTTAGTGCATGTTGGAAGACTTGGTTGTTTAGTATCCTTTGGTTGCATTAGCCTCATAACCTCAGAGGTTCCTACAGTTAGTCACTTGGAATCTCAGGTAACTACCTTGCTAAAAAGGGTCAATGATCAGCAACTTGAGATTTCTAATCTCAAGGAGCAACTAGCTGGGAGATCTTTAAGGAGGACTCAACCAGGAACACAAGAACCTATGGATGTGACAGACCTAACCCTTAGCTCACCTATGCAAGTGGGTGATGCTACCAAAAAGGGAGAGAAAGTCCAAGCAATTATAGAACCTGGGAGTTCTCACAAAGTATAGACATTGAGGATTCACCAACCTAACTTGCAATTATCCATACTCAGCAACCTTCTCAAGTCCATATTGATGTGGACTTACTCATTCAAAGTTTGTTTGAGGAGGGTATTCAAGAGCTGTCTACCCCACCCTATGATGCTGATGAGAATAAATCTTGGGTGGAGGTATGATACTGACAAGAGAGCTTTGATTTTGCATAAACTTTAGGGGTAGCAAGAGGTTTTCAATTTTCAGACCCTAAAGTTCTATGACAGTCTTCCTCTAGTCCATATGCCACTTGCCAATCCTAGTCAAAACAGGCAAGCTGGCAGACTGGCTGAGAGGAGGATCAAGACAGGATTATTGAAGAGATCAGACAAAGAAAAAGACAAAGGCTAACAGACAATGTCATTGGTCAACTAGATGTTGAGATGGAACCTAATATTAGCTTTAAAGGGGAAACCTTGACTGAAGGCCCAGTTATAGACCCTGTGAACCTTGTTACAAGAACTGCTTCAACATCATCAACCCTTAGTGAGGCACTAGCTGGTGAAGGTGCTTCACAAACTCTCTCTGGCCAGAGCTTGACTGCTGAACCAAGCAATGAAGGCCAAAGCTCTCTCCACCCTGAGTCACCAAGGCCTATGCATGACAAAGGAAAAAGGAAGATGACCTCTAATGAGTACAAGAGAGGAGAGAGAGAGAGAGAGAGAAGAGGAAGCTAAGGGGAGAGAGTTCAAGAGGGTCTCCAGGGTTCATGGAAGCTGCTATCAGGGCTGCCCCTAAGCCAAACACTCAGGATGATGAATTGAGGGCAGCCAGATTAAACTACCTGGGGACTAGAAACTACAACATAGATGAACTCATCTCTCTTCCCTTAGAGCAGCTCAATGAACTAGCAAACACAGAGTTATTAAAGGAGAGGAAGGAGGCAGAGGATGCTGAATTGCTCCTAAAAATCAAGGAAGAAAGGAGACAAAAAAGGCTCTACAAGCATGCTCCTATCCTCTCCCTAGTTCAGGGAAGTCCTGAGAAAGAGGCTGTGGCAACTGAACAACCTCAGGTAGACAAGGAAGCTGATAGACAAAACATGATTAGCTACCTAAATGCCACAGGTCTTTATCAGGCATTAGCACTTCTTCCCTTATCATATGAATATGTTGAATTCGAGTATCTTAAGCAGTTAGAGCAACAAGTTATCAAAGAACAAAAGGCTGCTAAGTGAAAAATAAGGGAAGAAGCTGCAAAGTCAAGAGCCAAAATTCAAAAGAGTCAAAAGAATTCCGCTGATAGGCAGAGGATGATGAGCTTCTTGAAGCTGTACGGATTCTTCGGAAGGAGGCTTGGTCCAATGTCACTATCCACTATGGATGAGCACATTAGAGTGATCAAGTAGAAGATAAAAAGAAGAAGAGGAAGAGCTTGTGACTGCATTCTCACCAAGTCAAGCTCAACCTGAAGTTGAGGTAAAGGTTGAACCCACTGAGATAACACAACCTGAGCCTAGAGCTGCATCTCAGCCAACTTCATCTTCTAATCCATAGCATCATCCAAATCCCTCTACTTCTGACCTTGTGACGGATGAGGACTCAACTGAAAAAGACACAACAAGTCAAACTGGTGATGAAGGCCAGTCTTCTCAGTTAAAGACTTAAAAGAGGAGGAAAAGGATGGCCAGAAAGAGTGTTTCTAAGAAGAAGTCAAAGGCATCTAACTCTACACCTCAGGATGAGTCAGAGCATACTGAGGTAGAGCAAGAAGAGGCTGCTCAACCAACTCCAACTCAAGTAGAGCCTCTTGCAACTAGAAGACCCATCCTGTCTTGGACTTTTGCCACTAATCCAAACAGGTGGTATGTCATCAGAGATCAAGGAGGTCAAGATGTCTATTTCTGGCAAGACATGCTTGATCTTCCGCTGCATGATCTCCATGACATAAGAAGGTATTATGAGAGTCTGAGGGATCCTGATCAGTTGATAAAGAAAGGAATGATCTTGATCCTGATAAGGACTGTCAATATATAAGTATACTTCTCTGTTTTGGTAGTATCAGCCTAGGGAGAGTTTGTAAGGTCATACTTCAAAGGCTGATGCAACCAGAGAAACCAAAGCAACCAAAGAGCTTCCAGCTTGCATGCACATTGTTCAGAACAGAAGTTACTTCGGAAGTTTTACACTTCTCACAGCAAATTAATCTAAGTGTAAAATCTTCCGAAGCCAAAGACCAAATCTTTCGAAGCCAAAGACAAAGTCTTCCGAAGCTTCAAAGACAAAGTCTTCCTAAGCCAATGAAGTAAAGACTGGTTTCTTCCGAAGACAGAGAGGACATGCTTTCTCTGATCTACTTTTGCATAAAGCTGACCAACTTTTCGTTGTAACTTTGAAGACTCACCAACTTACATGAGTTGGTGAAAAGGTCCATGCTTTTGTAACTGTAGATTATGGTTTAGAGTCTATAACTTTCTACTTTGTATGTTTTATCCTTTTTGTAATATATTAGGATGTGAGCTATTGCATGTCATAGTCACTAGTTAAAAGGCAATCTGCCTTTTGACTTTACATTGATCTTGTTGTCAAGATTAGTGTTTCCAGCTGGCCTTCAAAGTATGGCCGGTTGTAGGATGTAGTATAAAGTATCTCAGGTTCTTGTATTTCTTTTTATACTTTGTAACACTTGTAATAGAACTTGAGAGCAATATACATCATTCTTGAAAACCATACTTATCTAGTTCTTGTTCTTAGTTCTGTTTCATTGTCTACTTGTGTTCTTAGTATCATTCATATAAACTCGATTCCCTATTTGATCCGTTAAGTGTTCTAACACTCTCCTCATTATGAGGCTGATTGTATTGACCATCTCTTAACCGGTCCTGCATAAGTGTTACGCGTTTAGGAGCCATGACTCTGTTGGAGAAGATTAGAATGTAAAAAAGTCTAAATCAAAAAATAGTTGAAGAATAATTTAATAGTCCAAGCAAAAGGGTTCATTTGCTATTATTACAGTTGAAGCTCCAGTCCATAACTCCCATTTCTGTAAAAAACATAAAAAATATATAGTTAAACTCAAGTTTATGAATAGAGTAAAGTGTATTGTATCTAGATAAAATTCCTATGTGTGATTTTGAATAATATATAGTCATCCTTTAAGGCAGAGTATTACATTTAAAAAAATGATTGTTCACAAACAATGAAAATATTATTAGCAGATGGATTTAGATACAAATGACTGTACATAATATTTAAACATATAATACAAAAAATGGAATGGGTAAACATTTAAATGTGCGTACAGATAACAAACATTATCTTTAGTGCAATTTGGGTAATTGCACCTTAACAAACATTCTTTAGTGCAATTTGGGTAATTGCACCTTTTCTTCACTAGTAAAATACAGAAAATGAAATAGGTATGAGTTAGAACACAAACAATCTGGATCAATGGTCAATTTGGGTCACAAATATAAAGCACTGGATCTAAAAATACTAACAATTAATGGGCAGAGAGACACCTAGTTGAGCAACCTGTAACTATCAAAACAATCTTCACTCAAACCTTTACCAAAATCAACCTAACAAAAGAAAAAATGACTATCCACAACTAAATCTATAACACATGAAAAGCAAACCCAGTTGAGTAACCTGTAATTAAAAAAAAAACAGCCTATTTTAAAAGATTAACAATATTACAACATTAACAGGACATATAATAATCAAACGATTCAAAGAAATATGTTACAAATTGGTGTCAGAAGAATTCAAAAGGAATTAAAAACAATATTACACAATCATACTTACAGAAGATTAAAGCTCAAATATAACAAAAAATAAATACCTTTTCTTGAAGAAAACTTGATGAAACCGATTGGCAAAATATGAACGTTGATGAAGACAGTCGAAGGCGCTATCATCAGAATTTATAAAGACAAATCACGAGTGTGGTGAAGCTTTGATGGTTGTGAAATCATTCAAATCGGGTATGATTTCATTTCCAAAGAAATTCCTTCGGATTGTAGATGAGTGGAAGAAGAAATCCCGTAACTTTTGTAAAGATTAGAATATAAACCGATCATTTTATGGAAACACACAATCAAGGAATGGATTTCATAAATGAAGAGAATCACAGATGATTTGTAGAGATTTTGTTTATGAAGTATTAGAGGAAAGAAGAACAATCAGGTATTTTTTTCATTGTCAAAGAAAGATGCCCTGCAATTTAGGGTTAAATTACCAAATTTCCCTCAAATTGCTCATGTACCATAAGTTGACTAATTTAGTCAAATGAACCTACACTAACATTAAAAACATATACATGATTAGGCGGGAAATGAAAAAAAGTGGCCTCGTAAAAAAATATCATGAGACACTAAAGATATTGTTTTATTAATAAGTATAAATCTATATTACTATATAATAGAGAAGGTCGGGACAAAAAGGTCATTTCAATACAAGATTAAGACGACAGCTGAAAAGTTGTATGAAGAAGTTTCTAGTTTTGTACCATCTTCTCCCAATTATGCCCTTATTGAATGCTTACCATCAGCATTTCTCACCGCCACTTCCTCCCTGAAGCCATCAATAGCTCATCGGTTACCATCAGCATTCATCTCGCATTGAATCTCACATTCAATCATGATTTAAAGGCAGGGGCATTCGGTCGAAATCCAAACCCTACCATTACCCATTCAATCAGTGGTTAAATCCCCTTCAAATGCATTCAATCGATGATTCAATCATACCACATTCACTTCGATCAGCGGTTACAGTTGTCTTCCCTATCATTGGTCGGCTAATCATTAGTCCTCTCTCCTATAAGATCTACTAAACTCATTCGGTTTCAGAGACAGTGCGACATGAGCACCAACATCCACTCAGTATTAACAAAATAACTTTTTTAAATCGGCTAATCATTGATTCATTTTGGTTACGACTTAATTATTACCTATAAAAATGCCGCATGCTCGCCAACAGGTAGCGAGGCTGCAAAGACGACTACTAGAAAGAAAACAGGTTGCTCGGGTAGAGAAAAGGCAGCTAGGACAGTTACTAGTAAGAAACTTTATTTTAAAATGGGTTTATCTTTGATGCATTTGGTTTCTTTTTACTTCCACTCAGTATTAACAAAATAACTTTTTTAGTCTATTAGTATTAATTTAGTATTATAAGTCTATTAGATTTAGTTTCTTCTAGATTAAAACCTTAAACCAAACATCTAACTCCATTTGCTTTTCTATTAAATTTTTCAAAACACCAACGTACCAATCTTAATTAGACAAAAAATATAGATAAAATAAAAAATATGTTTTGAGACCACCTAAATTATACTCCAATGATTTTAATGAAAAAAACCATCAATGAATCTACATGATTTTTATTGTTGTCACATGATGTCACGTGACTCTGGTATCGCCATGCTATGTACCTAGGTCTGCAATGGCCCTATTAGAGCACACGACTAGTCAATCGTCAATGCAGTGCAATGCCTAATCGCTTTTATTTTCATAATCAACACAAACTCTGTCTTCTCTATAATTTTCTTTCCAAACCTCTAAAATATGGAGGGATAATGAATAATATATAAAAAATTTAAAATTGGTATCTGGTGAAGCTAATGTACATAAACATCATTACAGTAAATTCACTTGGCAACTTAAATTTAAATATGATCATGCAACTAGTAGCCTCTCACTGGTTTCGTACTTGGATCTCTTATCCAGTCAAAAGATTCCATTTCATTATATCTGGCTTTTGATATTATGCAAGTTTCCTTAGAATTGAGGCAAGCAAATACCATAGACCGGAATCAACGGAGGATAACACAACAATTAGCATTGCCACAAGAACAAGAGTCAAGGTTGCAGTATCAGCTGCAGAAATAATAAATAATTGAATTAATAGCTTACCTTCATAAGCCTCACTTCTTTTCATCAAAGAATAATGCGTTCAGGTCAACGGATGTTGTCACACCCCAACCTTAACGGCGGAAACGTCGAGATGTGAGGGTTAAGATTGTTCACAGCCACATAACACTACCATAAATTGTAAATATAAAAATTCATAAGTTGAAATAAACATTACAACCAATGTCTCAACAAACAAAAATAAACAAAGTTCAACTTTGTAGTCTCAAGTTATTTTATTTATTTTTTCCTAGGTCCAAATCCTAGGTGTAAGCATGCTTCAAAAGATAATCATCAACCTTGTGCATTTCCTGAAACATGTTAAAAATAAAGGGTCAACTTTAAAAGTTGGTGAGTTTCCATGGGTTAAGCATACATATATATATATATATATAAAAGTTTACAAGTAGCAATTCATGTCATTGGTTACGAATAAAGCAAGTTTATAGATAACATATAGCTACAATCAAACCTTGACCAAGAATATCATTTACAAGTTTAACGATTAGCTAAGTGTACTTGGTTCCCATGATGAACAAGCATACGTCATCAGGAGCCGGCAATAACCTCGGCTTTAGCACCAAATAGGCTTGTCAGGCCCATAGATCTATGACGTCGCCAGGCTAGCAATAGTTAATGATTGTCAACATATAATGTTCATCATATAAGGCTCACAATATTACAAATAACCATGACAAAAGTAAAGATGAATTGCATGTGCGTTTACAAGTATCAAGATGTTTACAAGTGCAAGTTTATAAAGTTAACATGTTTCACCCAAAAGGTGTGAAATAAAGTAAAACAGGGGCATGAAAAACTCACCTGATATATATATATATAGGATGATAACAAGAAATAAACGGTGCTCCAACGATTCTTTTTCAAGTTACCTAACGTATATTTTCAAGGTTAAGATTAGAGGTAATATTAACGATTAAACGTGAACTAGGGTTTCAATAGGAATTTGGGGTTTTTACAAATAAGTTAACTATGAAAATCATATATATATATATATTTTAATCCAATGAAAGAAAATACAATTTAGGTAATTTAATATAGAGAGGAAATAAAATCATTTATAATAATTTGTAAAGTTAAATTATAAAATGTAAATAAATTTTATAATTATCATGATTAAACTATTATTAAAGATAACGTGTTAACCAATAATAATTTAGTGATTTAAACTATTACTTAGAGTTATTTTTATAAAAATAAACTAAGTATAACATGTGTTAAAAATATTTTATAAAAATATTAAAGTAACAAATTTACAGAAAATAATTTGGTGTCCTTAAAAATATTTAAAGTTTACAAGATAATTTTTATAATTATTAAAAATTTTCCATAATTTATTTAAAGGTTGAAAAGCCTTAAAAAAATGTTTGAGGTTGCCCGGGTTCGAACCCGGGACCTCAAGGATGACATGGGAGTGGTTTACCATTAGGCTAGGGCGCCTATGCCTGACAGAAAGTGGTTTTTTAATTGTTAAAAGCATTAACTACTCGAAACCCCCAAATCCCATGAACCCTAACTTCGGATTTCATCAAATTGATCGATAATTCGTATGTTTCAGCCGAATTAAACTTAGGGCTTTTGTTTGTAATGATCATACGAACATGATAATATGTATACTTACCCGGATCAAAGTCGAATCGATAGTGAGCAAGACGAAGAACAAGTCGCGGCTATGTCAAGATTGGTTCAGGTTGCGAATGATGTTAATAATCAAATTCGTTGCACAGATAGCTTCTACTGTTCTCGGTGATTGAAAGCCCTTTATCAATTTTAATTAAGAACGACTGAAGGTTGAAGAACACTACGGTTGCAGTTCACGATGGAAGTGTGAATGTTCGAGAGATTCAAGTGTGTTTCAGGTGAAATTGAGTTCGATAATAGCTTAGGATTAGTTAAACGTTCGATTATGATTCATTTAATTTGATTATTATTGAATTTTAATGTTCCAACGGCTCAAAAATTAATGGCATCGGTTACACGAGTTGTTTGGGTTCATAACCGATATTTCAACCCAATTAAGTACATAACCGTGTTCGATTCGTGTTCACAAACCGGTTAGACTGGTTTGCAGTCGAAATTTGAACAGTTTAGGGCCGTTTTGAGGCTCGCCGGAGTCGACCAGAGTTTGGCCGGGGTTTGACCGGAGAAACGGGGAAGATGCGGGAGGGGGTTTGGGTTTTGATTAATTACAGTTTTAGTCCCTGCAGTTTTCAAATTAATATTTTATGTTTAAAACTTTCATTTAAAGTTTCAATTTGTCACAAAGGCCCCCTCAACTTAATTAAACTTTAAGTTTTAAATGATTTTATAACTTATCAATTGTTTAACTTTTATAAATTATTAAATTTTATTATTATTATTAATTTTATTTTATTTTGACTATTATTATTATGTTTATTATATTAAAAACAAATTATTAACTCTTAAATTAATGAATTAATGCACAATAAAAAAAACATTCATAAATAACCCATATAGTTTCTTAAATGACATAAATGGTCCTTACAAGAACATAACAAGGTTAACTATCAATTAACGAAAACACGAAAGGTTACAGTCTCCCCAACTTTTAAGAATTTCGTCCCGAAATTAAGAATGAACTAGACGAACAAATACGGGTATTTCATCTTCATATGCTCCTCACGCTCCCAAGTAAACTCAGGTCCACGCTTATTTTCCCAACGAACCTTGACGATTCGGGTAGTAGTGGTCCTAGTCTTCTTCATAATGCGGTCCATGACTTCAACGGGTTTCTCAACAAAATGTAATGACTCGTCGATCTGGATGTCATCTAAAGGGACATACAGACTTTCATCAGCCAAACATTTTCTCAAATTTGAGACATGGAAAACAGGATGAACCCCGCTAAGATCGGAAGATAGTTCCAGTTTATAAGCCACTTTCCCAATCCTTTTCAGGATCTTGAAAGGTCCTACAAATCGTGGAGCTAATTTACCCTTCTTCCCAAAGCGAACGACTCCCTTCCATGGTGAGACTTTAAGAAGAACCATATCCCCAACTTGGAATTCCAACGGCTTGCGTCGTTTATCGGCATAACTTTTTTGTCGACTTCTAGCCACTTCAAGGTTCTTGCGAATCATGGAAACTTTATCGGTTGTTTCTTGTATGAGCTCAGGACCAGTGATGAAATTTTCACCAATGTCAGTCCAGCAGATCGGGGAACGACATTTACGACCATAAAGTGCTTCAAAAGGTGCCATTTGATACTCGAGTGGTAACTATTATTATACGAAAATTCCGCGAGAGGTAAATGCGTATCCCAGTCACCACCAAAGTCAAGGACACAAAGACGTAGCAAATCCTCTAGGGTTTGAATGGTTCGCTCGGTTTGACCGTCCGTTTGAGGATGGCAAGCCGTGCTTAAATCCAGTTAAGTACCCAAAAGTTCTTGCATAGACGACCAAAAGTGCGAAGTGAAACGAGCGTCTCGGTCGGATATGATATGCAAAGGTATGCCATGACGACTCACAATCTCATCAATGTATATACGAGCTAACCTTGACGTTTTGTAAGTGTCACGTATGGGTATGAAATGTGCCGACTTGGTCAATCGGTCAACGATCACCCATATGCTATCATGACCACGAGAGGTGCGAGGTAATTTGGTTATGAAGTCCATGGATATGTGTTCCCATTTCCACATGGGAATCTCGGGTTGTTCAAGCAATCCACTAGGACGTTGATGTTCAGCTTTAACCTTTGTACACGTAAGACACTTAGCTACGTAAGTTGCTATGTCTTTCTTCATTCCAGGCCACCAGTATTGACCACGCAGATCCATATACATCTTATCGGAACCAGGATGAATTGAGTAACGAGTTTGATGAGCTTCATTCATGATAAAGGTACGAAGATTATCACGGTTTGGAACCCAAATTCGATTCAAGAAATACATCAACCCATTGGGTTTCGTTTCTAGTTGAGCTCGAAGGTTGTACTCCAATTCCTCTCCCATTTTTCCTCCTTCTTGAACCGCTTGTTGAGCCTCCATGATACAAGTCTCGATGTCATTCTCAATCCTCAAATTTTGTAGCAGCACCGTAGTCTCGTTAACATCCAGACGAATCTCAGTATCAAATTCTCCCAAGATATCAAACCATTGTCGTCGATCGCGAATTTCTTGAAACGAGACCATCTTATTTTGAATCTTACGCCTTAGTGCATCGGCTACGACATTTGCCTTTCCAGGGTGGTAACGAATGTCACAATCATAATCACTAATCAACTCAACCCAACGTCGTTGTCTCATGTTGAGATCCTTTTGATTGAAGACGTGTTGTAGGCTTTTGTGATCGGTGTAGACTATACATTGCGTCCCATAAAGGTAATGCCTCCAAATCTTTAAGGCAAAAACCACAGCACCAAGTTCAAGATCATGTGTCGTATAATTCACCTCATGGACCTTCAATTGTCTCGATGCATATGCTATGACCTTTCCTCATTGCATGAGAACACAACCAAGGCCTTGTTTAGATGCATCACAATATACGGTGAAATCATCGTTTCCATCGGGAAGGGTCAATATAGGAGCATTACACAACTTGTGCTTTAAGGATTCAAAGGCTCCCTCTTGTTCAGATCCCCATTCGAATGGTTTATTCTTTTAGGTCAAGGAAGTAAGCGGTTTCGCAATTCGAGAGAAGTTGGCAATGAAAAGTCGATAATAGCCAGCAAGACCAAGGAAAGAACGAACCTCGGTTGGAGTTGTGGGAACACACCAATTTTTCACAGCTTCCACCTTTGCAGGGTCAACGTGAATTCCTTGACTATTCACCACGTGTCCCAGAAATTGGACCTCCTCAAGCCAAAATTCGCACTTTGAGAACTTTGCGTATAGTTGTTCTTTCTTCAATAGCTCAAGAACTTGTCGCAGGTGATGTTCGTGATCGGTTTTGGACTTGGAGTAGATAAGTATGTCGTCAATAAAGACAATCACGAACTTGTCTAGATACGGCTTGCATACTCGATTCATGAGATCCATAAAGACAACAGGGGCATTCGTTAAACCAAAGGGCATCACCATGAACTCATAGTGTCCATATCGGGTACGGAACGCAGTTTTGGGATATCATCATCATGAACTCGTAATTGATGATAGCCAGAACGTAAGTCAATCTTTGAGAAAATAGCAGCTCCTTGAAGTTGGTCAAAAAGATCATCGATGCGAGGAAGAGGGTAGCGGTTCTTGATGGTAAGTTTGTTAAGCTCACGATAATCGATGCACATACGAAATGATCCATCTTTCTTTTTCACGAACAGAACAGGTGCACCCCAAGGCGATGAGCTAGGTCGGATAAAGCCCTTGTCGGACAGTTCTTGGAGTTGACTAGCTAGCTCTTGCATTTCTGACGGTGCAAGTCGATATGGTGATTTAGCCACAGGGTTCGCTCCCGGAATTAAATCGATCTTAAACTCGACTTCACGCACGGGAGGTAAACCGCTAAGGTCATCGGGAAACACTCCAGGAAAGTCTCGTACAATCGGGACATCCTTAAATCGTTCCCTTTGACTTTCATGTTGACCACGTAAGCCAAGAAAACCATGTAATTCTTGCTTAGACATTTTCGGGCTTGAGTACACGACATGAGTTTGAGTCCTTTGGATGATTTTTCACCGAATACTTTCAATGTATCCCCCGAAGGCAAAGGAATTCGAATGCACTTCTCGAAACAAATAATTTCAGCATGATGTTTGGCTAGCCAATCCATGCCAATGATAACGTCAAAGCTTCCAAGTTTCATAGGAATAAGGTCGATAAAGAAATCATGCTTGTTTAGGCTCAAAATGCAATCATGAATGACGACATCAATGGTGATGGGTTCTCCATCGGCGACTTCGACAGTAAGAGGTCTTTCTAGTTTCGTATGTGGCTTAGCAAGTATAGGCTCAAATTCTATCGAGACAAAACTCTTATCGGCTCCAGAGTCAAATAGAACGTAGGCATAAGAATTATTAATAAGAAACATACCTGTTCAGTTTTAAAGACGTTAATGATACAGGTAAAGCAACAAAAGAACTTGGATCATAAAGTTGGGGTTGGATTTGACATACCGTTCACCACATCGTTGTTTGCTTGTGCTTGGTTTGCATTGATGTTGAAGGCACGTCCTCGAGCTTGTGGTACGTTACCCGCAAGACGAGGGCATTGTGGGCGAAAATGACCAGGTTCCCCACAGTTGTAGCAAGCACGATTAGCAACTAACGCGGCATTGTTTGGTGCACGGTGACAAGTAGCCACCAAGTGTCCATACTTACCACACAGTGTACAGATACGGCACGGGGTATTACCCGCATGATGATACTTACAGACATTGCACAATGGTAGAGGACCAGCATAGGTTCTAGCAGCAGGTGCTTGTGTACCAGGAGCAGGTTGTCTTTGAGGTGCCTTGGGTGTAGCCACAGCGAAATTACGCGCCGGTGTGAACTTGCGTTTCTTGTTGTTGTAAGACGGTTCATTCTTATTCTCCTTAGCTGCTTCAGGGACCGCCTTTTCAGTCTTTTTAGCCCCTTTGACAGACAAGGTGCCCGCTCGAATATGGTTTTCAGTAAGTTGAGCGGTGATGGTAATGGCATCTTCCAAAGTTGTGGGTCTACTTCCCACCACGGCATCTTGGATTTGAGGTGGCACCCCCTTGATGAACTTCTCAATGTTCCTAGGAACAGTGTCAACCATGTGAGGCAACAGGATGCTCAACTCGTGATGCCTAGTTGAATAGGCCAAATGATCTCCACCATCTTGTTGAGATTCCAAAACTCCTCCTCCAGCTTTTGCAGCTCACTTCTCGGGCAGAACTTTTGGATGGCAATGTTCTTGAATTCTTCCCAAGTGAGTGCCAACACAGCATCAGCACCACGATTCCTCTTCTCACTATTCCACCACGTAAGTGCTCTTTGTTGAAGAACACTTGTGGCATAACGGACTTTGAGTGCCTCGGGACACTCACAGTTGATGAAGGTGTTCTCCATGCTTTCAAACCACTCGAGAAGTCCAGTGGCTCCTTCCTTCCCACTAAAGCTAGTGGGTTTGCACGAGTTGAAGTGCTTAAACGTGCAGGGTTGGTTGTTTCTTCCTTGATTTGCACTATTCTCTCCTTGCCCATTGCCATTAGTGTTGTTACTAGCGTTGGTCATCAAGGTGCTACTCAGTTCGGCAACCATGGTCGGAATGACGGCAGCCATTTGACGGGCAATCATGGCGGCTAATTTGCGGTCGGAGCTACCACGCTTTCCATGATGACGAGACATGCTGGATATAAAATAAGTTAGTCACAGAAATTTGGAGGTAGAAGATAATAAATCAACAAAGATTTTTCAAGACTTGTAAAACACACATGGAATGATTCCATTTGGTACGCATTACCATTTGGAAACGTTGACACGTCAAGGTGAGTTAACTCCAATTGCCTTAGAAACTTGTGTATATTGACCATAGTTTATCACTCATCCCAGAAATCCCCAGGTAAGCATAACTAGTCCCACGGGATTTATGCGAAATGCTTACCTTAGCCCGAAGGCTTTTTGCCAGGAAATCCAGAATACAGGTGTCTATGTGTCACACAATATTTCTTTAGGTTCATGGAATTAAAACCTTGATGAGATTTTCATAGATTAGTCATAAAGTCTAAAGATTTGAACCTTTTGATATAAAGCTTACGTTACCACGTGTCGTCGAGAATAAGTTTAAGATATTTCATCGTCGAGAGAATAAGGGATTAAGAATAAGTTTTAGAGAGGACAAGGCAACCAAGTTTCTCAATTATAAGACAATCCTAACTAAAGGCATCAAGTTGCACATCAAGAGGCCCTCCTTAACAAGTAGCATTATGTATGCAACAAGATATATTACAAGATCATAAAGATTTTTCTTATGAGGTTCATGCATCAACTATAGTCTAGGTCACCATTTCTAATAACCTAAATCCCTATAGTTATGGGCTCTGATACCAATCTGTCACACCCCAACCTTAACGGCGGAAACGTCGAGATGTGAGGGTTAAGATTGTTCACAGCCACATAACACTACCATAAATTGTAAATATAAAAATTCATAAGTTGAAATAAACATTACAACCAAATGTCTCAACAAACAAAATAAACAAAGTTCAACTTTCAAGTCTCAAGTTATTTTATTTATTTTTCCTAGGTCCAAATCCTAGGTGTAAGCATGCTTCAAAAGATAATCATCAACCTTGTGCATTTCCTGAAACATGTTAAAAATAAAAGGGTCAACTTTAAAAGTTGGTGAGTTTCCATGGGTTAAGCATACATATATATATATATATATATATATATATATATATATATATATATATATATATATATATATATAAAGTTTACAAGTAGCAATTCATGTCATTGGTTACGAATAAAGCAAGTTTATAGATAACATATAGCTACAATCAAACCTTGACCAAGAATATCATTTACAAGTTTAACGATTAGCTAAGTGTACTTGGTTCCCATGATGAACAAGCATACGTCATCAGGAGCCGGCAATAACCTCGGCTTTAGCACCAAATAGGCTTGTCAGGCCCATAGATCTATGACGTCGCCAGGCTAGCAATAGTTAATGATTGTCAACATATAATGTTCATCATATAAGGCTCACAATATTACAAATAACCATGACAAAAAGTAAGATGAATTGCATGTGCGTTTACAAGTATCAAGATGTTTACAAGTGCAAGTTTATAAAGTTAACATGTTTCACCCCAAAAGGTGTGAAATAAAGTAAAAGAGGGGCATGGAAAAACTCACCTGATATATATATATATAGGATGATAACAAGAAATAAACGGTGCTCCAACGATTCTTTTTCAAGTTACCTAACGTATATATTTCAAGGTTAAGATTAGAGGTAATATTAACGATTAAACGTGAACTAGGGTTTCAATAGGAATTTGGGGTTTTTACAAATAAGGTTAACTATGAAAATCATATATATATATATATATTTAATCCAATGAAAGAAAAATACAATTTAGGTAATTTAATATGGAGAGGAAATAAATCATTTATAATAATTTGTAAAGTTAAATTATAAAATGTAAATAAATTTTATAATTATCATGATTAAACTATTATTAAAGATAACGTGTTAACCAATAATAATTTAGTGATTTAAACTATTACTTAGAGTTTATTTTTATAAAAATAAACTAAGTATAACATGTGTTAAAAATATTTTATAAAAATATTAAAGTAACAAATTTACAGAAAATAATTTGGTGTCCTTAAAAAATATTTAAAGTTTACAAGAATAATTTTTATAATTATTAAAAATTTTCCATAATTTATTTAAAGGCTGAAAAGCCTTAAAAAAAATGTTTGAGGTTGCCCGGGTTCGAACCCGGGACCTCAAGGATGACATGAGAGTGGTTTACCATTAGGCTAGGGCGCCTATGCCTGACAAAAAGTGGTTTTTTCATTGTTAAAAGCATTAACTACTCGAAACCCCCAAATCCCATGAACCCTAACTTCGGATTTCATCAAATTGATCGATAATTCGTATGTTTCAGCCGAATTAAACTTAGGGCTTTTGTTTGTAATGATCATACGAACATGATAATATGTATACTTACCCGGATCAAAGTCGAATCGATAGTGAGCAAGACGAAGAACAAGTCGCGGCTATGTCGAGATTGGTTCAGGTTGCGAATGATGTTAATAATCAAATTCGTTGCACAGATAGCTTCTACTGGTCTCGGTGATTGAAAGCCCTTTATCAATTTTAATTAAGAACGACTGAAGGTTGAAGAACACTACGGTTGTAGTTCACGATGGAAGTGTGAATTGTTCGAGAGATTCAAGTGTGTTTCAGGTGAAATTGAGTTCGATAATAGCTTAGGATTAGTTAAACGTTCGATTATGATTCATTTAATTTGATTATTATTGAATTTTAATGTTCGAACGGCTCAACGATTAATGGCATATAACCGATATTTCAACCCAATTAAAGTACATAACCGTGTTCGATTCGTGTTCACAAACCGGTTAGACTGGTTTGCAGTCGAAATTTGAACAGTTTAGGGCCGTTTTGAGGCACGTCGGAGTCGACCGGAGTTTGGCCGGGTTTGACCAGAGAAACGGGGGAAAGATGCGGGAGGGGGTTTGGGTTTTGATTAATTACAGTTTTAGTCCCTGCAGTTTTCAAATTAATATTTTATGTTTAAAACTTTCATTTAAAGTTTCAAATTTGTCACAAAGGCCCCCTCAACTTAATTAAACTTTAAGTTTTAAATGATTTTTATAACTTATCAATTGTTTAACTTTTATAAATTATTAAATTTTATTATTATTATTAATTTTATTTTATTTTGACTATTATTATTATGTTTATTATATTAAAACAAATTATTAACTCTTAAATTAATGAATTAATGCACAATAAAAAAAAACATTCATAAATAACCCATATAGTTTCTTAAATGACATAAATGGTCCTTACAAGAACATAACAAGGTTAACTATCAATTAACGAAAACACGAAAGGTTACAGATGTGTTGGGTAACAAGTCAAAAAAGGTAGAGGTCAAGACGGGAACAGAGCATATCCGTTGACTTGATCGCACAATTCTTTTTCTATTAGCAAAATGATTAAAAACAGCTACTGAGTTTAACAAATAAAAACTATACTGCTACAATAGTGTTCTAGAGTTTTTACTAAAGCAATTTAAAAGGTTATACATTCATAATATACTTTGTAGAAAGCTTTTAAAAGATTATCTGGAATTATCCAACATTATATAATAAAGAATCAAATCAATCAAAAATAAACCCAAATCAGCAGCTGTAGCTTGCTGTCAAAATACAGCTGTAGCTTGCTGCTGAAGATTCAAACCATCTGGAATTATCCAACATTATATACATTCATAATATACTTTGTAGAAAGCTTTTGATTTGTTTGACCCGTTAACTATTTAAGCTAATTTTATTTAGTTTTAACCATTTAAACTATTTGAGTTGTAACATGACAGAATCCACCCGTGCGTCAAAATCACCACTTCTACCTCTATTTCCCAATACTCGTTAACATGAAAAGTGCAGTCATGTAAAGTCTTTAAGTTAGAACTACTAGGATATGCCGCACGTTGCGGCGACTTGTTTTTGAATGTCGATACGTAAATAAAAAGTATTTCGTAAAAAATCGTTGTAACATTAAAAATACAAAAGTGAACCTTAAAAAATCGTTTAAGTGAAAACTTCATGCACAAGGCAGGGACCGGGCCGAAGTAGCTGAACAAACCATTTATTATATTAATGACCACTTTTGCAAGACAATACAATCATTGTTATCCATTACAAAAATCTCATTGTTTGCATTACATTACAAAAAAGTCATTTGTCATGAAATGGATGCCATCCCAAAAACGCCAAGTAGCTGCCCCGTGCCATCCTCAGCAACGTTACCTGCCAACTGGAAATTACATAAAAGTCAGCGTTGCTAAGTGAGTTCTAGTTTTATAAATAAAATACTTTTCTTTCGTTTAAAACCGTACTTCACTTTCGTAAGTGATCATACATCGTACGTACAAATAGATAATCTCATTATTATCTTTCATCATCGTCAACTTACATTCATTCATTCTCTTTCTTATCGTACATTTCATTCATCCATTATTACTTTCACTTCTCTATGCTCCAGGCAAATGCCTCGAGCTATACCCCAAACATCATGCACAAGGCGGGTACTGGGCCGAAGACTATAAATAGACTTCAAACATCATGCACTAGGCGGGCACCAGCACCGGGGTATCATCATTTCGACCAATGCCATGTGCTATACCCCAAACATCATGCACAAGGCAGGGACCGGGCCGAAGACTATAAATAGACTTCAAACATCATGCACTAGGCGGGCACCAGCACCGGGGCAAGCGACAATGGTCCCATACGTATGGTCAGTCACAAAGACTAGACCCTAGTGTGCATCCTTCTGGGGTAGCTAACCCGCACACCTTTGAGCTACACCCTTCATTGGGTGTGAACCTCCTTACAGTGCTTGCAAGACTTTTCTTACTTCCGTTCATTCATTAATGCATGCATTCATTCATTCTTACTTCTCTTTAGTTATCTTCCACTTTCGTTAAGTACTACTTTACATAAGCATATTCATACGTCACACCACGTAAGGTCACGACATAAACATAACATGGAACAACATCATCACAACAGCATACAAAGCATGCAAATTGTAAACAAGCACAGTCCCCCATAAAACCTCCTTTCTTAACACTTAAGCTCTACATCCCAAAATCTCAGAAAATTCTGTCTCCTTAAAGAAATACGGATGAGCAAACAAATGTGGATGAACAGACAAATGCGGATGAATAACCAAATGCGGATGAGTAACCAAATGCGGATGAATAGGCAAATGCGGATGAGTAACCAAATGCGGATGAATAACCAAATGCGGATGATATGCGGATGAATAGGCAAATGCGGATGAGTAACCAAATTCGGATGAACACCTCAGAAAATATTCTAAGTGTCCCAAAGAAATGCGCATGAACCAAATGCGGATGACTGAAGCAAATGCGCATGGACAAAACAAATGCACATGGACAAAACAAATGCGGATGAACATACAACAAATGCGGATGAACACTTAGCAAATAGGGGTGAACAAAATAGTCGATGTGTTCATCAAATGCGGATGAAGACTTAACTAATGCGGATGAACAACACTTATGCAAATATTCAAACTTAATGCGGATGATCAACTAACCTGAAACCGCATCTTACACTATAATCAGTTCCCAATCCTCATTCTTATACATTCATCGCACCGATCTAGCATGCTAATCTCTTAGAACAAGCATACAACCATATAAACTGAGAAAAACATGCAGGCCCTAACACACCCACTAAAAGAACAGGGCCAAACTTACGGTACAAAATACTGGACATATTAAAAAGTTAGTTACATGCATTTCCAGCCCCAAAACAGGTTTAAAACATAGAAACCGGGGATCTAAAACTCACCGTATGCAATCTTTCGGGCAAGACTTCCTTCAAACTCGAATGCAATGAGTTCATACACCTAAAACCCATCAAAACACAACCCAAACACAAACAAACACACATAAGCATGCAACCGAGGCATAGGCCGGCCAAGAACAACTTAAAATGATGAATTCTTACCTTGAATTCGATCTCCTTGTTCTTCTTCTTCAAAAACCTAAGAGCTCAGCTCTTTCTCTCTCTAGAAAATCCGGATGAAAAGAAGTGTGCAAGCAAGTGTGGGCGGCCATGCCCATTTTATGCACCCACTTTTATTCTTTTTGTCCTTTTGACACATTTAGCCCCTCAACTTAGGTTAAATTGTGTTTTCTTTCTTTTATAAACATTTATTCTTCTTTCTCGTCTTTTAAAATTTTCCAGGTGTTACAAGTCCACCCCCCTTATATAGGTTTCGTCCTCGAAACCTGTTATTCCTCGAACAGATGTGGGTAATACTGCCTCATCTCTTCTTCAGTCTCCCACGTAGACTCGGATCCCTTCCTGTGCTTCCACTGTACACGCACCAGGGGAACCACTTTATTCCTTAACCTCTTCTCCTTGCGATCAATGATTGCCACTGGTTGTTCCACATAATTGAGCCTTTCATCAACTTCAATGTCTTCCAGTGGTACAACCACATCTTCGTCAGCTAAACACTTCCTTAGATGAGATACATGGAATGTAGGGTGAATTCCACTTAACTCATCGGGTAACTCCAACCTGTAGGCCACCTCTCCTACTCAAGCAATGATTCGGAAAGGCCCTATGTATCTCGGGCTCAACTTGCCCCGCTTCCTGAACCGAATGATACCCTTCCAAGGTGAGACTTTCAACATAACTCTATCGCCCACCTGGAATTCAATTGGTCTACGTCTCTTATCGGCATACGACTTCTGCCTATCTTTGGCTGCCTTCATAAAGGCTTTGATCTTTTCGAGCTTCTCAGTCGTAGCCTCAATCACCTCAATACTTCCTAACTCCTTCTGACCAATATCACCCCAACAAACGGGCGTTCTACACCTCCTATCGTATAGCATCCCATAAGGGGGCATACCAATGCTGGCATGATAACTGTTATTGTATGAGAACTCCGCTAACGGTAAGTGGTCATCCCAACTACCTCCAAAATCAATGACGCATGCCCGAAGCATATCCTCAAGCATCTGAATGGGTCTTTCCGACTGACCATCCGTCTGTGGATGATAAGTCGTGCTGATGTGTAACCTCGTCCCCATTGCATCATGAAATATCTTCCAGAACATAGATGTAAACCGAGTGTCACGATCAGAAACAATAGACACCGGCACACAGTGACGAGTTACAATCTCCCTGATGAATAGATCCGCTAACTTCTCAAATGAATACGTCTCTCAGATCGGTAGGAAGTGAACACTCTTCGTCAGACGGTCGACTATCACCCATATGGCATCGTACCCCTTCACGGTACGCGGTAGCTTCGTGATAAAGTCCATGGCGATATGCTCCCACTTCCACTCAGGTATATCCAAAGGTTGGATCTTACCGTATGGATTTTGATGCTCCGCCTTCACTTGCAAGCAAGTAAGGCACTTACTCACGTACTCCACTACGTCACGCTTCATACCCGGCCACCAATAATCTTTCTTCATATCTTGATACATTTTCATGGCACCGGGATGAATGGAGTATCGAGTCTTATGAGCTTCGTCCATGATCTTCCCACATAGATCCCCATAACGATGAATCCACATTCGTCCGAATCAGGTTCTAACACTGAGAGTGTTTTCACCCAATTTCGCGACTAGACCTCTCATCCTTTCAGAGTTAAGATGATCTTCCTTCAACGCCTCATCTTGAAACTCCTTGACCTTCTTCATCACATTGGAGGTCAAAATCAATTGGTAAGCCTTCACCCGGATTGGTTCAGGCCTCTCCTTTCGGCTAAGGGCATCCGCCACTACGTTGGTTTTGCCCGGATGGTAATGGATTTCACAATCATAATCCTTTATCAGTTCCAACCATCTCCTTTGCCTCATGTTCAAATCCTTCTACTCGAAGAAGTACTTCAAGCTCTTGTGGTCAGTGAAGATGGTGCACCTCGTCCCGTACAGGTAGTGCCTCTAAATTTTTAATGCAAAGACCACAGCTGCTAGCTCCAAATCATGAGTAGGGTAATTAACCTCATGAACCTTCAATTGTCGGGATGCGTAAGCTATAACCTTTCCTCGCTGCATCAGTACGCAACCCAATCCCAAGTAAGAAGCATCTGAATAAACCACCAAATCCTCGCTCCCTTCGGGTAATGATAAGACAGGAGCTTGAGTCAACCTCGTCTTCAACTCTTCGAAAGCCTTCTCTTGCTCTTGACCCCAAACAAAATTCACATCCTTACGGGTCAACTTGGTCAGTGGAGAAGCTATCTTAGAGAAGTCTTGGATGAATCTCCTATAATAGCCCGCCAACCCCAAGAAACTGCGGATCTCGGATGGCGTCCTTGGAGACTTCCATTGCATCACAGCTTCCACTTTTGCCGGGTCTACCATAATCCCCTCGGGATTCACCACGTGACCTAAAAACTGAACCTCACGCAACCAGAACGCGCACTTGGAGAACTTAGCATACAACTTCTCCCTTCTCAACGTCTCTAATACCTCTCGAATGTGACCGGCATGTTCCACCTCGCTCTTTGAATAAATCAAGATATCATCGATGAACACAATCACTGATTTATCCAACATCGGCCGACACACTCGATTCATCAGATCCATAAAAGCAGCTGGCGCGTTGGTTAAACCGAAAGACATAACGAGGAACTCGTAGTGTCCATAACCGTACGAAAAGCTGTTTTAGGAATATCCTGATCCTTCACCTTCAACTGATGGTAACCAGATCGGAGATCTATTCTCGAAAACCAACTGGCACCTTGGAGCTGATCCAACAGGTCATCAATCCTCGGCAATGGATACCGATTCTTCACCATCAACTTGTTCAGCTCGCGGTAGTCAATACACATCCTCATACTACCGTCCTTCTTCTTTACAAACAAAACCGGGGCACCCCATGGAGAGATACTCGGTCTAATGAACCCCTTATCAAGCAACTCTTGCAGTTGCTCCATCAATTCCTTCAGCTCAAAGGGGGCTAACCGATACGGTGCCTTAGCAACAGGTTGGGCACCGGGTATCAGGTCGATCTGAAACTCAATCTCACGGTCCGGCGATACACCTGGTAAATCTTCTGGGAACACGTTTGGGAAGTCACACACAACCGGTACATCAGACAATTGTGGTGTTGGCGTATCAACATCTTTTACGTAGGCCAAGTAGGCACTACATCCACGCCTCATACACTTTCCCGCTACCGCCATTGAAATCAAATTCGGAATCGTAGTAACTCGATCACCGTAAATCGTCACCGAACTCCCGTCAGGCGCTGTCAGTCCAATCATCTTCTTGAGACATACGATATTCGCCTCGTAGGCCGCTAACCAGTCCATTCCCAGGACTACATCGAAACCGCCTAAGGTCATCACGAATGGTCTAACAGGAAATTTATGACCTTCTACTTCTATGACACAGCCTTCCATCATCTTAGAAATCCTGGTAGACTTACCTACGGTAGTTTCTACATTGAAGGGCTCGTCAATAGTCCTACTCCTTAAAGGCAACTTAGCACAAAAGGCAGCAGAAATGAAGCTCTTACTAGCACCGGAATCAAATAACACGGAGGCAAGAGTTTGGTTTACTAGGAACGTACCTGACACAACATCAGGGTCCGTCCTAGCCTCCTCCTGGGTCATCGTGAATGCTCTGGCGCTTGCTTTCTGCCCTTCGGTTCCGGTAGTCTTCTTCGCTCCGGAACTCTCAGCCCTTGGCTTCTTGCATTCCCTGCTCATGTGACCCTCTCCGCCACAGTTAAAACATCTGGCCATACGACAATCCTTTGCTATATGCCCTGTCCTCCCACACAAGAAGCGTACATTCAATCCCCACCTACATTCTTCAAAATGCTCCTTTCCATATTTGCCACACCTCTTCGACCCCGCACCAGATGCGACCACACGGCGGTCATCCACCCGTGCACGCTTGTTGTTTGTCGGGGCACCACCCCTACCAAACCTCTTCCCGTTCCAGTTCCGGTCACCACCACCTTTCTTACTCACCTCAGCCACCACCACTTCCCGTTCATCATACAGCCTCCCTACCAGATCAACCACTGACCTAAACGTGCTCGGTCGGGCGGCGATCATGTGCCTGCGGATGTCCGCCGGCAAGCCCTGAATGTATCTCTTAATCTTTCGTGACAAGGGTGTCACCTGATCCGTCACCAGCCGTGCCATCTCATTGAATTTGGTGGTATATTGCTGATGTGTCATGGTTCCTGCCTCCAGCTGTAGGAACTCCCTCTCAACCTTGTCGAGCTCTCGGTGAGGACAAAACTCCTCGATCACCAGTTTTTTCAACTCATTCCACCTCATCCTGCCAATCGCTCTACTACCCTCGGCCTGGACAATATTGTCCCACCAACATAGGGCCGAGTCCACAAATGAGTGGGTGGTGAACTTCACCTTCTGATCTTCCCGGCACTCACTGATATCTAGAACAGCTTCCGTCTCTCTCACCCACCGGTGAGCAGCAGCCGCAGTGCCATTTCCGTCAAAAGTCGGGGGCTTGCATCTTTGAAATGCCCCATAGTTACAGCCTCGTGCTATCTCCTGCACAGGCTCTTCTCCTTCTTCTTCACCGGAGACAACCGTCTCAGTTTCCGGTTGCTCCCTTTCCTCCGCGGGTCTCCTCCTTTCCTTCCTCTCTCCTTCTCGTACAGCCTTAATCACTTCGGTCACCACGGACGGTAGAATCGTCTGCATGACCTGGTGAACCTCTTCCACCACCGCCTCCTTCACTGAGGCCCTTAAATTGGCACTCTCATCACCACCTTCCGGATGAGGGGTCGCGGGCTCTTCGTGAGCCACCTCTTCAGCCCTAGGCCTTCCTCTCGTGACCCGTGGTCCAGCACCACGTCCACCACGACCTCCACCTCGAGAAGCCTTCGAGGATCTACCATCGGCCATCCTCTAACACGCTATAAGATTCAAACACCAACACGGTCATTCAAGGTAACAACTCAGTTTATGTCAAGTATAGTAAGTCCCTAATTACAGTGGCCAGTTGTGATTAGCCACTTACTTTACTCTTCATACCCCAAGCATTTCCTATCCTGACTTCATCAGTATCTAAATCTACTAAGAAGCACATAAATCACATAACATGCGCACTAATACCGGTTAACATTAAGAAAATACCTGATGGCACGCAGCTACTCGGACTGGCATCCCTTCCCTTTGTCCCATTCTTAGTTTAAGTTTAGGTTTCTTTTAAAAATATTTACCCGTTTCACTTAAAATTTGGCTTTGATACCAACTTGTAAGGCCCCATTACCGGAACGCTTACAGCTGGTCAATCATCGCACATAAAACATAGAATATATATTTACATTTGCCAAAACATCGCAGCGGAATACTAAACAAACCATTTCTTATATTAATGACCACTTTTGCAAGACAATACAATCACTGTTATCCATTACAAAAATCTCATTGTTTGCATTACATTACAAAAAGTCATTTGTCATGAAATGGATGCCATCCCAAAAACGCCAAGTAGCTGCCCCGTGCCATCCTCAGCAACGTTACCTGCCAACTGGAAATTACATAAAAGTCAGCGTTGCTAAGTGAGTTCTAGTTTTATAAATAAAATACTTTTCTTTCGTTTAAAACCGTACTTCACTTTCGTAAGTGATCATACATCGTACGTACAAATAGATAATCTCATTATTATCTTTCATCATCTTCAACTTACATTCATTCATTCTCTTTCTTATCGTACATTTCATTCATCCATTATTACTTTCACTTCTCTATGCTCCAGGCAAATGCCTCGAGCTATACCCCAAACATCATGCACAAGGCGGGTACTGGGCCGAAGACTATAAATAGACTTCAAACATCATGCACTAGGCGGGCACTAGCACCGAGGTATCATCATTTCGACCAATGCCATGTGCTATACCCCAAACATCATGCACAAGGCAGGGACCGGGCCGAAGACTATAAATAGACTTCAAACATCATGCACTAGGCGGGCACCAGCACCGGGGCAAGCAAGAATGGTCCCATACGTATGGTCAGTCACAAAGACTAGACCCTAGTGTGCATCCTTCTGGGGTAGCTAACCCGCACACCGTTGAGCTACACCCTTCATTGGGTGTGAACCTCCTTACAGTGCTTGCAAGACTTTTCTTACTTCCGTTCGTTCATTAATGCATGCATTCATTCATTCTTACTTCTCTTTAGTTATCTTCCACTTTCGTTAAGTACTACTTTACATAAGCATATTCATACGTCACACCACGTAAGGTCACGACATAAACATAACATGGAACAACATCATCACAACAGCATACAAAGCATGCAAATTGTAAACAAGCACAGTCCCCCATAAAACCTCTTTTCTTAACACTTAAGCTCTACATCCCAAAATCTCAGAAAATTCTGTCTCCTTAAAGAAATACGGATGAGCAAACAAATGTGGATGAACAGATAAATGCGGATGAGTAACCAAATGCGGATGAATAGGCAAATGCGGATGAGTAACCAAATGCGGATGAATAACCAAATGCGGATGAATAGGCAAATGCGGATGAGTAACCAAATGCGGATGAATAGGCAAATGCGGATGAGTAACCAAATGCGGATGAATAGGCAAATGCGGATGAGTAACCAAATTCGGATGAACACCTCAGAAAATATTCTAAGTGTCCCAAAGAAATGCGCATGAACCAAATGCGGATGACTGAAGCAAATGCGCTTGGACAAAACAAATGCGGATGAACATACAACAAATGTGGATGAACACTTAGCAAATAGGGGTGAACAAAATAGTCGATGTGTTCATCAAATGCGGATGAAGACTTAACTAATGCGGATGAACAACACTTATGCAAATATTCAAACTTAATGCGGATGATCAACTAACCTGAAACCGCATCTTACACTATAATCAGTTCCCAATCCTCATTCTTATACATTCATCGCACCGATCTAGCATGCTAATCTCTTAGAACAAGCATACAAGCATATAAACCGAGCAAAACATGCAGGCCCTAACACACCCACTAAAATAACAGGGCCAAACTTACGGTACAAAATACTGGACATATTAAAAAGTTAGTTACATGCATTTCCAGCCCCAAAACAGGTTTAAAACATAGAAACCGGGGATCTAAAACTCACCGTATGCAATCTTTCGGGCAAGACTTCCTTCAAACTCGAATGCAATGAGTTCATACACCTAAAACCCATCAAAACACAACCCAAACACAAACAAACACACATAAGCATGCAACCGAGGCATAAGCCGGCCAAGAACAACTTAAAATGATGAATTCTTACCTTGAATTCGATCTCCTTGTTCTTCTTCTTCAAAAACCCGAGAACTCAGCTCTTTCTCTCTCTAGAAAATCAGGATGAAAAGAAGTGTGCAAGGAAGTGTTGGCGGCCATGCCCACTTTACGCACCCACTTTTATTCTTTTTGTCCTTTTGACACATTTAGCCCCTCAACTTAGGTTAAATTGTGTTTTCTTTCTTTTATAAACATTTATTCTTCTTTCTCGTCTTTTAAAATTTTCCGGGTGTTACATTTGAATCATACAAGAAGTTCATATCGCAACCACATTTCATATTTTGATGTTATGATTTGTTTACAATTGAATCATATGATTATAGAGATGTTATTTTTGTCATTTTTTGTCTAAGAAATCTGAATATATGAAGAAAGTATCATTATTGAAATTTTCATCTTATCAGCATGTGGTATTTTTGTTCTGTAGTATTAACTTTGAAAGTAACTTGGGTTGTTTAAGCTGCTTCATCGAAGATCGTTCAAATATTAAAAGAAAATGCTTTGAATCCTCTAGCAAAAGTTTGTAAGGTAGGAGAGAACACTTGTTATATGTATTTGCATTTTAAACATAAACAAATATAATTATTATGCTACGTACAGTAACCTAATCCTTATTTACACACCAGGAGATTAGAGGGACAAGATCAAAGGTAGGTCATTTAATTCTATTTAACCTGAGTTGTGCTTCCACTGCAACATGCAAGGATACCATTTAAAAAGAAACAAAACTATGTTATAGAACCAAAATATCTTTTAAGTTTGCAGTTGAAGACATTCTTGTCCTTTTGAAGTAATTCTCCTTTAAATTTTCGAAAATTGTGTGCTTGTTTTAGTTCAACACTAATCTAAATATGAAAATTCATTAGTTAGATTATGGTTTGTGGACAAAATACATAAAATCATGAATCCATTATGTTGGCATAGTCTAATTTTTAGTGAATGTAGTTGACTTTTATACGTGTGTACAATTTTTATTTAAATTAGTAATGACATATTTTCTTACTCGTGTGTTTGTTATTATTTGAGTTCTGTAAGGATCATGACATATATTTGACTATGCTGACGTTATGAATAAAAAATAACAGACGTATAATGCGATATATCACGAAAGATTGATAAACTAACAGAAAACAAGTATCGCGTATTAAATTGTTGCCACCGCCGCATCGCGCGGGTCTCCTACTAGTATAAATATAATGATGATACAATCATCAAAGCTTAAAATACAACTTTTATAAAAAACATAGTCGGTAATTACTAATTTAGTAATATTATAACATAATGTTTCCGTTTCTATTTTCTCCTCTAATTCTGTTTCCTCTGATAAACTCCTCAGATTCTCTGTAGAACTTAAAACCCTTTTCATAAAATTCTCATCCCATTTGATATACTCATCTTTATCTTCATCGCTCGCTGGTCTCCTTCTTCTATTTGGGGTTCCGATTTTCTCTGCACTTTTTGGGTTCGATCGCTCCATCAAACAAGAAAGGTATGTAATAGCAACTCCGAACCCTAATTTGTTAAGAAAAGATTGCAATTTCAACATAAATATCAACAATCTGGACGTGTTCTGAGCCCTATTCACGATAATCAACCTTAATTTGGTTGAATTATTAAACTTGATTGATATGTCAGTGTGTAATGTATAGTTCTTGTCAATTTTGGATTATAATTGCATAGTTGCCAATTTAAAGTTTGAGTTTTGTATGTAGACTTGCCAAAATAGGTGTAAAACCAATATTGATTTGCAACAGATTTGGGATTGCATCCAGGTCTTGCTTTCATATCTTTGTTTTGGCAAAATGTGGAGTTATACTATATGGAATTAGGCATTCAATTGAAGTTTTTCTAATGGAAATTAGCAATGAAACAATTCTTGCAGTTCTTGCATCAGTACTTACTTCTCAACACCACAATCATGTTGTTTATAGTATGCAACTTGGTTTCTTTACTTCCAAATGATCCCCTTGGTTTTATTTAACTAGAATTAATTTGTTGTTGTACTAACTAAAATACCATGTTGTTTGACGTGTGTTTAAACTGATTCTTAGTTTATATATATAAACAATTTCGGGTATTGTTGATAGTTAGTTGGATTTGGTGTGAATACTTAAAAGATGTTGAAAAAGAAGTTGAAATGCTATTCCATTGAATTGTGGTTTGAACACAGATCCGAGGGACATTTGTAGCATACCTTGTACAAGATTTACACTGCTAATATCTCCAACATCTTTAATCTTATCAAACTGTTGTTTACCAAATATGTGTGGTTACTTTTTATAAGCTATGTGCTTGATGTTATCACCATTTAAAATTCTTGATAACCTCTTGGAATTGTGCTTAATATTTGTGATACTGTGATGATGCTTCCAATTTTAATTACAAGTTATGCTTCCTATTATCAAAGATTAAGTTTTTAGGATGATAGCGAGTGTAGAAGCTGCTAACTCTTCTTTTTTACTTCTTGTTTCTGGCAGATAGAAAGAAGATATGGATGTTGACGTTGACCATTATGCTATCCTCGGATTGCCATCTGGCGAAGATGGTTTCAAGCTTTCAGAGAAAGAGATAACCAAAGCTTACCGGTTAAAGGCATTGGAATTGCACCCGGACAAAAGACCTGATGACCCGAATGCTCCTGCCAATTTTCAAAAGCTGCAAACATCTTATCAGATCTTAAAGGATGAAAAAGCTAGAAAACTTTTTCATGATCTTTATCGTGTAAAACAACAAAAAATTCAGCGCCAATCACAACAAGACTCTAAACGAAGGCGCATGATGTCTGATCTTGAAGAAAGAGAACGATCTGCATTTGCAGCTCATGATTCCTCTGCAAAAGCTACAAGTGAAGAGGAGAGTATTGCTAAGAAACTTAAAGAAGAAATTAGTAGAATTCGTGCTATGCATGCTAACAAATTCACTCCCACTGCACCTGCAACCACGAAAAAGCAAAGTGGAGTTGGTGAAACAAGTAACATGGGGCCTAGTGCAGAAGATAAGGAGAAAATGCTTAAGGTTTCATGGGAGAAGGGTGGTTCAGATTATAGTGCACAAAGGTTAAGGGAGTTATTTGAAGCATTTGGTGAGGTCAAAGATGTGGTTATTAGGAGTTTAAAGAAAAAAGGATCAGCTCTTATAGTCATGGCTACCAAAGAAGCAGCTGTAAGGTTTTTTAGTCAGATAACTTTATATTACTTGTCCAAATGAACACTGGTTTTAGATGGGTTCTATATTTACTTTTGCAGGTGGCTGCGACAGGAACAATGTGTGGAGATCTTTCAAATCCTTTACTAGTTGTACCCCTTCAACCCACAGTAGCTACTTCTTTCCCAGCAGCCCGTGAACCTGTTGTTCCACAGCTAAATGAAGACCTTGTTGGTGCTAGATATCAGGCATTTGAAGATTCAGTCTTGCAAAAACTTCAAAAGGTTTGACCCCCCGCACTTTATGCCATCTGGATTTACTTTTGTATGCTAAACATAATGTTAATAATTTTACATAGTCCAGTTAAAAATAAGTTTTAAGCAATGTTGCCAACTTTGACCACATTGGAATACTGGAATAGTGTACCCTTATACAGAAAACATTATTTATAAATGGTAGGCATAGTCACCAACAAAAAGTTCTTGATAAATATTAAGATAATAACAAACTATATCCCTTGGCCAAATACTCTTGTGCCTAAACTTAAGAGGTGAGAGAGTTACAAGTTGCTTATTTGCTTGATGTTATTAAACAAGTAGAAGGTAGCTAATGATCTGAAATACTTGAGAATGTTGCTTATTGGTCTTCTTGTAAGATTATGCCTTTGGAGTTGAAAACACAAGGCGCAAAGGCCTCACGTCTCGCCTAGCACCATATTTTTCAAAGGCAAGGTGCACTCAAGGCGCAACAGCCTCGCCTGTCACCTAGGCGCAAGGCGCAAAAAAGGTGAACACCCAAGACAAAAAAGGGCGCACTATTAGAAAACAATAAAAAGGTATATAACAGGCTTATATAAAAATATATAAAGTCCAACAAAAATTTGATAATCTAATGTAAAAAACAAACTCAAAGCTAAAAATGAATTATTTTTTCTTCTACACACTTCATCAGTTGTGTACTCATTTACTCAGTCCAGTCCTAGCATATTTCAGAGAAAAATAAAAATATTTACTAACACACAATCACACACCATCACTCACCTCCCCCCTCTCTCTCTGTCATCCCTATCTCTCTTCTCCACTACACATACTCATTTTCTGTTCTTTTACCAAAACCGAAGATTTCATTTGTTCTTAGTATACAAACACAAACAGCGGCTTCTGCAAAGAAAGAAGAATGAAAAAAGAAAGCAGAAGCAACCTCTTTAGAAAAGTTTCTAAACAGGTCAAGGCAGTTTTGGCTAGAATTTGCAGAAGTGGCCGGAGTCTTTGTCAGGACTTTGCCTGAGCGAGCGAGTAACCTCAAGGCGCCTCCCTTGCTTTTGACAACAAAACTAGGCGCAAGGCACATAAAAAGCGCTCTCCCGAACAAGTAAGGCACACCTCTTCTAACTCAGCCGGATGGAACTTTTTTGCAAGGCGTGGGTGAAGTTCTCCTAATAGGCAATTGATTGATCGACTGATAAACATGAGTATAGGTCCAATGCCTCCCTTTTGAGATGCATAGAAGCTACATCAGCCTTGTCATTATCTACAACATCATAAAAGTTTAAAAATTTATCGGCTTCTAGGATCCAGTTTCATGGAGCACTATCGGTATAGGAGGGGAAGATGATCATGGTGGAGGACGGTTCTAGTGATTGCTCCTCCAAGAAGAATCTCCTTCTTTGTATTGGCTGGAACCCCCACTTGATTAGTCTGTCACAATTTTCGTGGCTTTAGGGCAGCCACATCGTCTTTGAGGGACTCGATTGGCTCGAGCTGGGCTGCAATTGCTGCTAACTGAATCAGAATGGGAGCCGCTGTCTTCAAGCTTGCTCCTGGTCTGCACCATTGTTGCTTCGAGGGGTCCCGTTGAATGTTAGGAGCTGAAAACTTCTGCTATAAATTCACTGAAAATAAAAGTAGTTGGCATGATTCGAGAGGGTTAGTCTCCAAATATAATGGAACTCAGATAATAAAAACAAAAACACCTCATTACTGAACAAAAACAAACTATTAATACTACTCCTATAAGTTGTGTAACTGCTCACACTTTCCCACTCAGCCACTAATAAAATACTGCTCTTGACCCCTATTGTCAATAGAGGCTATAGCGATCGCTATAGCGTGCTACATAGCGTATAGACAGGGTCTCACCATTTGTGTTTTGCGACCAAATAGCGACCAGTAGCTATATTTTTTTTCATTTTTATAAATATAAAATCGGCCCAAATAAAGTATTTTAGCTATTTTGTTGTTTGCTTAAATTTTCCACTACTTTATGGCTAAACATATTTATTTATTGAATGTAAAACATTACTTAAAGTTTCTAGTACCTTATCGTTAAACATGAAATAGGGGGCGCTATTTACCGCTATTCGCTACGTAGCATATAGTTGGCTTGTCGCTATTTACCGCTATTTGCTTGACTAAGGCTGACTGGGTCAAACTGGACCCCAACTGGATTCGACAATCCAGTGGAATGGCCTTGGGCAGCCGGGTTGACCTGCGGACATGTATCACACTTATCCTTGACTGTATAGATGACGATTCACCTTCAATTGAATAGCAGTAAACAGCTGGAAAATAATAGCAATGAAATAAAGTGAGAACATATCAGATTTAGCACAAACTGTGAAGTTAAACATGGCAGGGAATTACAACAATTTCAGTGAACATAGCAATAAACAGCAGAAAATCACATGCCAGCAGATTAGCAGTTAGCTAGTGAACATAATAAACTGATCAATTTCATAAACTGAAAGCTGAAGCTGAGAACGGTGAACATTAATAACAACAAAGAGTAGAAAATCAACAATTTCATAGTGAACACAAAATATAAAAAAATAGCAAAAAGAATTCGACTCGAATATTGTTACTATTGCTGCTGATCTGAATCAGGAAGAATAAAGAAGTCAAAGAACTTAAGAATATAACGGAGAACCTTTAATTTGAATGTTGCCATTGCTGCCAATCTTGATTCTTGAATTGTGTTGCAAGTTGCTATCGATTTGAACAGTGGAGAGCTTTCGGTAGCATGTATGAGGATTGAGTAGAAGAAAGAAATCAAGAATAAAGGAGAGTAGGGCTAGCTGTTCTACATTTTAGAGAAAAAGAAAGTGCCCATTGTCCAACAGTCAAAACTTTCGACTGTGGAATAAAAATTACAATAATGATTATTATCACCTGACCTGTTCTTGCTTTTTAACATGTGTACCTTGAACTGTGTGTGCTACTCTCACCTTTTTAAGCCGGCCGCCTTGCCTCATTACCAGAGGTCTAAGCAACGAGGCACGTATGTCCTTGACAACATAGGTTTGTGTAAATTATTGTCTAATGCATTAACAAATTCTTAAAGGTGGTGTGCAATTTGATGACCGACCTTAGGCATACATTAAAATGCTCATGAATTTCCAAAAGTTCCACAAAGATCTTAAAGAACAAAAATTTATGGGAAAACTCTAGGATTCTTCATGGAAAGGTATGAAGATTTCTAATGGTAAGTGTGGAGACCCTATAATGTTTATACATAATCTAGAGAAAGATGGTTTTAGAATAGATTCCTTTGGTAGGGTACCAAGCACAAAACCACCTCGAATACATGCTGTAAAGTTCTTTTGTAGAAGTTCTCTCAAGCAATACAAAGCTAGTACAAAATAGTAAAATTTTGACTCACCTCATGGACCATCCATGTACTTTTGTCTTACAAAAATAAATAATTTTAATTTTTTTGCATGAAATCGTTCTGTCAAATTGTGGGTCATTACTAGAATACAATCTTCTGAATCTTGTATTCACTAATTAATCTCTCTTTCGCAGGCTGCAGAGAGACAAAAAGAGAGCAACAAGAGTAGATAGTAAAATCCAAATTGCTGTTGCCAAATTTCAATTACGTGTCTAGAAATGTTGGAGAACTAACACCTCTCCCTCGGTTTAAGTTCAGGAGTCTTTCACCGTCTCTTCTTTGCCAGCGACGGATAGATTTAATAGATAAGAATGCAACAGTTTCAGTTATAGACCATTTGTTGTGATTATACCATTGTGTTATGTACAATGATTACATTAACCTTGACTTAGTTGGCTGTTTAGCAAGAGAAAGCTGATCGACACTAGAAACTGAGATTGCCGACTCTTTTGTAGGTATTTTTTTGGGCAAGAGATATTAAACTAAAGATAAAGTATGGTATGGTGGTAGAGGTCGGCAAACCGTTTATTTTTTTTTCCCAAATTAGTTCGGTTTGGGAACCCGACTGGTTTTGTAATAGAGGTGAAACAAACCGGTTTGGTTTTGAAACTTGTTTTGTGGGGTAAATCCCCGACCCTATTCAAACTGACTTGGATCCGTTCCAATTTTAAAAAATTAATTAAAATTTTAATTTTTTATTCAATACTTAAAGTTAAACATCGAAATAAAATACATAAAACAAAAATCATGCAAACATTATAAACAACTAATGTTTTAATTCGTTGAGGATTTTGATGTTTTTATTTTTCGCCACCGAACCCGAGCTATTTCGAAGGTATTTATCGTATGCGGCTTCATTATCGGTCATTTTGGGTGTTAATCCATGATCTATATTGTTCTCGTATAACTCGGTTTCATATTCCATTTCTCTAGGGAAATTGATTTTTATTACCTTTCAACCAAGCCACTTTAAAATCTTGTATCGTGATTTTTCATTAGATGTACTTTTTTACAATAGAATTTACATCTTTTGAAAAAAGTTTGAAACACAATTTGCAACGGGCTTTGTTCGGACTCTCTTACATCTCACACAAATCATAGTTGCATCAAATCTCTTGGTTCCTCTTTGTAGGGATAACCCAAACAATCACATTTTGAGAAGAGGCATCACAACCAATTGAAAATTGAGCACTAGATGAAACCATTGTGAGAGTTTTTGTGAAGAAAATAGTGAGAGTTTTTAAGATTTTAGAGTGTAGAGAGCATTTTTGATTGTTGTGAATAAACCAAAACACCCCCGACACATATACTAGCTAAAGGGGGTCAAATGGATAACAAAAAAAAAAAAAAAAACAAAAAATAAGGCCTCCAGCAGTCAAAAGACGGCTATATAGCTATTGGTAACAACTAGTTTTTTAAAAACCGGTTTGATTAGTCAGTTTGTCCCAAAGCGGTTCATTGGTTTGTAAAGCGCTTTCAACTACAACCGGTTTGACTTGTCGAGGGGCCAAACTGGTTGGGGAACTGACGGTTGGGGCCAGTTTGAAACCGGTTTAACCCAAACCGGTTTTTTTCTCATGTCTGTACGGTAGTGTATCACGTATCTGATGGTCATATGGTGTCAAATTCAAACAACATAGCCATTTCCATTGACATTGACATGGAGTCCAGCGGGTCACCCATATGAGTCAATTCTATCATGATGCTTTTGTCCTTGTTCTTTTAATTTTCGGCATTAGTTTTATTTTTGTTACAAAGTCAGCTGGTTACTTTCTTAAATGTAGCTTAGTCGGTGACCATGTGCTCTTCTTTTATATGTACTTAAACCCAACAGTTAGAGAGGAGGTTTGTGAAGATTATGAATTTAAGTTGTCTCTCTATATGTGAGTGGCTAGGTTTCCATGCTAGTTCAAGTGTGGCAACTTGAATGGTGGTCTTGGAACCTAAGGTTGGATTAATTGTTGTTATGTATCTCAATTCAATTTCAGTTTGCCCTTTGCTTGTGTGGTGTTTCCGTATCACAAACAAGCATTAGAGCTATCCATTTCTGCCTGTTTTATTTTGATTTCAATTTTCTAGTCGTTAACCTACTTGGATTTACAACATTATACCTTTGTTGCAACTACCTGAATCAAACCGGGTGTTAAGGGGTGTTTAGGATCCGATGAGTTTTTGCTTAGAATTGAGTGGGCACAAACTTTTGGGTTAGTGATGCTAACGTCGCCTTATATTGAAATTAGTTCCCCCGGAACTGACTTTTGCTGTTATTGGCACAGATAGAAGAGTATAGTTTGAAATTGTGCGATTTGCTCTAACAATTCTGTATTGTTTTACAAACTATTTTGTATTAAGAAATACAGTAACTACATAAACAATTCAAATCTCTTGTACCAGGCTAAATTATGTTACATATTCGACTCATTTCTTGATTCATTTTGGTTACCGACTTAATTATAACCTATACAAACATTGCACGCTCGTCAACAGGTAGCGAGGCTGCAAGGACAGCTACTAGCAAGAAAACAGGTGGCTCGGGCGGTGAAAAGGCAGCTAGGACAGTTACTAGTAAGAAACTTTATTTTAAAATGTGTTTATCTTTGATGCATTTGATTTCTTTTTACTTCCACTCAGTATTAACAAAATAAATTTTTTAGTCTATTAATTTTAATTTAGCATTATAAGTCTATTAGATTTAATTTCTTCTTGATTAAAACCTTAAACCAAACATCTAACTCCATTTGTTTTTCTATTAAATTTTTTAAAACACCAACGTACCAATCTTAATTAGACAAAAAATATAAATTAAATAAAAATATGTTTTGAGACCACCTAAATTCTACTCCAATGATTTAAATGAAAAAAAACCATCAACGAATCTACATGATTTTTATTGTTGTCACATGATGTCGCGCGACTCTGGTATCGCCATGCTATGTACCTAGGTCTGCAATGGCCCTATTAGAGCACACGACTAGTCAATCGTCAGTGTAGTGCAATGCCTATTTTCATAATCAAAGTAAACTCTGTCTTCTCTATAATTTTCTTTCCAAACCTCTAAAGAATATGAAGGGATAATGAATAATATATAAAAAATTAAAAATTAGTATCTGGTGAAGCTAATGTACACAAACATCATCACAGTAAATTCACTTGGCAACTTAAATTTAATATGATCATGCAACTAGTAGCCTCTCACTGGTTTCGTACTTGGATCTCTTATCCGGTCAAAAGATTCCATTTCATTATATCTTGCTTTCGATATTATGCAGGTTTCCTTAGAATTGAGGTAAGCAAATACCACAGACCGGAATCAACGGAGGATAACACAACAATTAGCATTGCCACAAGAACAAGAGTTAGGGCTGCAGTCTTCAGCTGCAGAAATAAATAAATAATTGAATTAATAGCTTACCTTCATAAGCCTCACTTCTCTTCACCAAAGAATAGTGCGTTCAGGTCAATTGATGTGTTGGGTAACAAGTCAAAAAAGGTAGAGGTCAAGACGGGAACAAAGCATATCCGTTGACCTGAACGCACTATTCTTTTTCTATTAACAAAATGATTAAAAACAGCTAATGAGTTTAACAAATAAAAACTATACTGCTACAATAGTGTTCTAAAGTTTTTACTAAAGCAATTTAAAAGGTTATATGTCAGGTATAATTGGCACAAGAGTTTAGCAGAAAATAGCTAGCAAAAATGCTGAAGTGGTCAGCACAGATTAGTCTTTAATATGGAAGACAAGAAGGGAAAACTAATACAAGAATACCAAAGCATCAATCTCTATTTATAATGAAAACAGGACATGAAAATAAACTACTGACCAAAATAAAACTCCAATCTTATAGAATGTAATAAAGACTCAAATCAATCAAAAATAAACCCAAATCAGCAGCTGTAGCTTGCTATGCTGTAGCTTCCTGCTGAAGATTCAAACCATCCGGAATTATCCAACATTCACCCCCTTAATTCCGATCTTTCGCATTCCTCTCTTCTTTTTGTTCTTCGGCTGCAATTGTTTGAAACATACCTGTTTGATAGGTTCTCGAAACTGAGCATTTAATCCATCCATGTCTTGCTTTGGTGCTTCACTTGTTTTCATTTTCTTATCTTGAACACTTCCTTCAACCAGACTTCTTGGGCTTTCCTTTTTGATTTCTGGGCTCCCAAATAGGATTGTTTGGGCTTTCTCAACCTGAACTGGGCTGTCGTATGTTTCTGTGTTCACCTCAACATGTATTGGATTGCTGTTTTTCACAACTGGCCTAATATTCAGCCCTGATTTTGTGGGTTCAGAAGCTGAGTTTATCATCACATTAGGTCCTGATGTGTTATGTTGCTGATCAATGAAGTTCACTGGTTCATTCTCAGCTTTTGAGTTGTTTGCTTCAGATAGTAAACATACTTGAAGTTTGATAGTATACAATCTGTTTTTACTTCTTTGAATCTTCATCAGTAGGTTGTCAGTTTGATCATATAACTTCAGGATTTCATCTCCCAAAGTTACCTTGCACCCTTGCTCATCCAATTGCCCTAAGCTCATAATATTATTGTGCAATTCGGGTATATAGAACACATCAGAAAATACTCTTTTCTCACCGTTCTTGCATTTCACAGTTATACATCCTTTACCTTTGATTTTGACGGTAAAGCCATCTCCAAATTTTACATGACCTGTTACTTTTGCATCCAATTCAAAAAAATAGTTTCTATGCCTGGTCATGTGGTTGCTTGCACCGTTGTCTAAAAACCACATTCCATCTTCACACTCATAGTCCGCATACACCTTAGGAAGCACTTTCTTTTCATTCAGCATCACAGCTTCTGCTTTCGCCATAAGCAATGTGGGTTCATCATCTTATATGATAAAATTAGCTTCATTCTCACTTTTGCTAGGGGCTTGACACTCAGCCGAAAAATGGCCAATTTTGTCACAATTGTAACACCTTAGATACCTTCTGTCTCGTCTCTCCGTCTGATCTTCTTGATTAGTTTCTCTGCTTCTTTTATCTGCCTGTTCAGCCATATGATCATTGTTCATGAAGTGTCTTCTCCCTCGGCCACGGTTGTTCCCTCTACTCCTGCCAGCTTGTCTTGACTCCTGTTTTTGTCGAATCTGCCATTCTGATTTTGTTAACAACAATTGACCTGCCGAGTCTTTGATTAGTTCAGCTGGCTTGAGCCTTTCTTCATATGCCTTGAGACTCCCGACCAACTCTTCAAAAGGCATCTTGTTTAGGTCCGAATACTGTTCAATCGTAGCAACGATTGGTAGGGACCTAGTTGGTGCAGAGTTCAACAGCTTCTTTACCTTGGCTTTCTCATCCAATGTAGAGCCAAGTGTTTGAAACTTGGACACAATCTCCCCAATCTTTCCTGCAAAGTCATCAATGTTGTCTGTCTCCTTCATGCTCAACAATTCAAACTCTCGGTTTAGAGTTGAAATTCTAGCTTGTTGCACTCGGTCAGCTCCATGATACCGCATCTTGAGAGCATCCCATACCTCCTTAGCAGTTCGTGTCCCTCTACTTGCAATAGAATACCTTCCGGCAACGCCTAGAAGCTGAAAGCCTTTGCTTGCTTTCCAATCTTGGCATCCATAGCAGCTTCATCAGATGATTCGATGGCATCCCAAATTCCATGGGCATCCATGATTGATTCCATCTTGATTGCCCAAGATGTGTAATTCGTTGCAGTAAGTAACGGACACTAGTATGATATTGAACTCCCTTCTCGAATTGGAACAACAGCCTGATTATTGGGTGTGACAGCAGCCATTAAACAGAACTGGGTCTTTAAACTGAAAGGAATAATAAGGCTGAGCACAAAACAACCGAGAATGCTGCTGTTTGACTTGAAAAATCGTTGCAGCAGTAGGATTCTTTGATAGGCAATAGACTGGCCTCTTGGACAGGTTTTAATCGACGGCTCTGATACCAATTGTCAGGTATAATTGGCACAAGAGTTTAACAGAAAATAGCTAGAAAAAATACTGAAGTGGTCAGCACAGATCAGTCTTTAATATGGAAGACAAGAAGGGAAAACTGATACAAGAATACCAAAGCACCTATCTCTATTTATAATGAAAACAGGACATGGAAATAAACTACTGACCAAAATAAAGCTCCTATCTTATGGAATGTAATAAAGAATCAAATCAATCAAAAATAAACCCAAATCAGCAGCTGTAGCTTGCTGTCAAAATACAGCTGTAGCTTGCTGCTGAAGATTCAAACCATCTGGAATTATCCAACATTATATACATTCATAATATACTTTGTAGAAAGCTTTTGATTTGTTTGACCCGTTACCTATTTAAGCTAATTTTTTTAGTTTTAACCATTCAACCCATTTGAGTTGTAACATGACACGAATCCACCCGTGCGTCAAAATCACCACTTCTACCTCTATTTCCCAATACTCGTTAACATGAAAAGTGCAGTCATGAAAAGTCTTTAAGTTAGAATTCCCTATTTGGTTATCATCATAATCATTAAAAATGATTTTATGACCTTTGACAAAAAAACACAAAACAATATCTAATTTTAATGTGCTTCAATATTTAACAAATAGTCAAATATTTTTATCAGAGTAACATTTGAAATTGATATTTTATGCTCAACATTTGAAAAATAATACCAGACTTAAATTCGCAAAATAAAATAAGAAAACATCATTTAGTTGTGAACCGAAAAAAGTTCAATCCTAAATTAGAAGGCATTTATTTTATCAGTTTAAATGATTTTGTGTTTTCTTTGCTGGTTGTCAATAACGTTTCGGAAGCTGTAAACATTTACACGTGTGGTTCTTAGATCAGACAACAGACCCGTGCATTAAGGTTTATGAGACATATGTCTATCATTTGTTAGCCGTTTGTGTAAAAAATCTTTAAATTCATATAACTTTCAAATAACATATGCTCAAACAAGGTAAAAGAGCGAAATAAATAAAAAGACGGAAATATAGCTAGGTGCAAATTACAAATACTAACCGTATTCAGGAAACCTGGCCATTCTATGTACTTCAGCTGGCTAGGCTGTTCCGCGAGAAAGGAAAATACAGATGTTAAACCCCTGAAAGTTCATATGCGATAGTTATTAACAAAGAATTCATGTTTCTTCAACTAGTTTTTTACAATTTAAATTTATTTGGCTTTTGAAGTCAATGGAATCACCAAATAACAATAGTAAGAGTTTGTTTCTTTCTTTTTTTCACTCAAAAAAGGGAAACTACACCAACCTTTGCAAAAGTGGTACAGATACAACAATAGTGATATGAAAAGTAATATACAGGAAACATACAATTATATTGAAATGAAAAATAATATACTTGACCTTATAAGTCAAGTTTAACCATCTTATTGAAAATGAAAGAAATAAGAACCACAAAAACAAACTGTAACCTTATAAAGCCCTTGGTAGGTGCTAACCAAAATGGTTCTTTCCCATCATTATTATTGTAACTAAGCTCGTGGTTTCTTCTTCCAACTGAAATAGCATATTTGCTACTGTAATCCTCTCGAACAAAATATTGAGGTCTTGTTTCAAAAATCTTCGGAAACAATCATACAAAGTATATATCAAAACATGATATTTGCTAAGCTTGGTGGTAAAGGAAGGGAAGAAAAAACAACGATCTATTTACCTTTTCATAAACCAAGTGGCGGTTTTGGTAGTTTATTGATGTCTTCGCAGTATACTTCTGAATGGGCAATAGTGTTTTAGGAAAATTTATACCTGTTCCAAAGAGGAAGAGAAAGTCTTTGTGGTTATTTGGCATGAGAAGGAAGTGTATTCTTCAATTTCAAGTTCTTGTTGGTTTTAAATTTTCGTTTAAACGTGTCAAGAATGATGATGCTATCTCAGTAGAAACAGCAGCACCCCATCTGATTTAGGATTTGTTGAATTGTTGTAGATTCAGCTTATTTCAGTTTAGTTGGACTGAAATTTGGGTTTTTGTCCATTTCCTGCTTTCAACAGTTAATACAGTTAAATATGGTTACAAAAGCTACAATTTAAGAGGATGCAAATAATTGAGTATACTTTAGGTGAGATCTTTAAACCATTTGAGGCCCAAATTATATTGTAGCCTGTACAATGCATACACGTATCTGTTTTGCTTCTTTCTACAAGTGTTTTCACCTTTTTTATGTATCTATGTTTCTTGATTATTTAGTATTATTTAGTTTTCGTATAAAGTTCAAGAGCAGAGATAGAGAGTTGGAACCTGTAAAGCTGGGGACTGAACCAGAGAATAATGCCATTCAATTGTTGAAGTAGCTGAAATAAACATATAAAAATGTTATTGAAAAAAGCTACAGAATTGATCAAACAGTAGACTTTAGAAAATCTTTTCAACTAAATGGTATTCTGATTGCTTCATATGGTAGTTACAAGAGAGGTGAAGATGCTATTGTAACAATACATTCACGATAAATACTTTCCCAACATAACTGCTTTTCATTTTCCATTTGCAATTATATACTAGAATAATAACCCATGAACAAACACCGAATAATCAAAACTCCACATTTCATATGTAGATTAATTGCATAACCTGACGGTCAGTAACAAATATAGTCAATACTGAAATTCAGTTTCACAAGGTATATTCAAATGATCACATTACTAGAGAATGTGTTGCTATCTAACGAAGGAATTACCCTCAACAAAGAAAAACAATCAACAGTCAGCATATGTGAGTTCCAATTTAATCATAATAACTGGTATGCAGTGAAGAACACTGGCATATAATTAGAACATAAAATAGATGAAAGATCCAAGTTTCCATTATAATGGGTTACAATACAGCAGCCAGCAGTAAAACCTCAGAAAAAGAAAAAAAATAACTAATTTTTCATGCCATGATATCATAATATAAAATATAACGATGCCCAGACCGAAACTTCAACCAAGAAGTATAATGAATTAGTTTGATTTGGTACCAACAAAAATATAAATCAATCATACTTTTATGATTTGGTTTTTATCCCCAACTGTACTAAAAAACCTATGGGTCAATGACCCATTTTACATGATTTAAACTGTTTCATTTCTGTATGAGACAATGAGTAACTTTAATTTACACTGATAAACAAGTCATCCTAATGAAATATAAACTAATCATAAGTTCGAAATTAGGGATGGTAAAACGACTCTTATGAATCGAAATAGATTAGGGTTCACATGTCAAGTTGTATAATTCTATTAAAAACGAGTCGAATTGGTGTCCCCAGCTAACCAAATAACGATCTTTTAATCCAACAATCAAACTAGAGAAGAAGTAATCAAAATTCAAACAATATCGATTCTACCAGAGTAGCAAATCGATGACATAATGAACTCACTGATCAGGGTTTTGAAGGTGAAGTGGTTGTATGATGCAACTAGGTCAAACAACACAATTCAAAACGAATTCACGACAAGGGAACTACGGTATGGAGATAGAAGAATGAAACAGAAATCAGAACCCTAATTTCACATAAAGAGGAATATAATCTACAAAAACTAAAAGGATTAAGGAAGAACGAACCTGGAGACTGAAGTATGAACAAGTGATTATACAAACAAAGGGGATATTTGCAGTGTAGCCCATTGGACCCAGCAGAAATTTGGGTCACCAAACCCAAAAGTTAAAATGAATTGGGTGTCAAATTTTTAGGTTTCGTTAAAATTGACATTTTAATTTATTTATTTTTTGTTATTTTAACACTGTAGTCTTTCAAATTTTATCATTTGTATTCATTCTATTAACATCTTAAAATATTTGTTAAAATTAAGAGTATTTTAGTATTTTTCAAGACCCTTATTAACCAATTAACCAATTAATATTCAATTAAAATTAATAGCACATAGTCTTCAATTTCTACCTTGACTTGGGAGGCAACCTTATTAACCCTAATTCATCTTAGAAAGCTTCAATCTCTACTTGTGACTAGGGAGACGATATGGATTTCAACAAAGTTCGAACATCTTTACCTTTTTGATTGAGGCTTCTGATTTGTTCGAGTACCTAAGTTTGATTTTAACACTTCGACATTATTACCTGTTCGATTGAGGCTGTTGTTGTGTTCATTTACATCTGTTTGAATTCAACACTTCGACATCATTAGCGGTTCGATTAAGGTTCAATTGTTTTGTTGTTCGATTAAGCATTGTCATTCGCGTTCCGATTGCTTTTCGATTTCTACACTTTTATGTTTGATGTTTGATTGATCTTATATTTTAATTAGGAATGGAACCATTGTTGTTTAATTGCCGGCGATTGTTCGAGGTTCTACTCAACAGTGTGATTCATATGAATGCTATGGTAGATTTTTGTTAAAATCCTTATGCTAACTCTTTGGTTTGTCTGAAAGATTTGTGAAAGATCAACGTTGTTTAATATCGTAAAACAATTGGTTTGATTTATAAAGAATTGCTTTGTTAAAAAATAGCACACATGCAGCCATTTATATGTTACCTTAATTGTTAAAAAAACTTTAATTGGAGTATTTATTGATTAACAAAAATTATGATGATTAAAAAGACTAAAATACTCTCAATTTTAATGGAGGTTTTAAATGGTGTTAACGGAGTGGATTGAAATGACAACATTTGAACATTTGGTAACTTATATGCATACAAAGTCAGTGTTGCTGAGTAAGTTCTAGTGTTATATAATACATAGAAAATATACTTTCATCGCCTTTAATGAACACACAAGTATCATACATATCGGTTATTATGCCTTTCATATCTTTCTTTATCGTGTTCATTATCTTTCTTTCTTTCATTCTTTATTTTTTTCTCTTACTGTAAACTAGGTTTACACAAAACAAGAGCCCAAACATATGGTTGGTAACAAATGTCAACCACTGCCAGTACACATTTTATAATGATAGCTAACCCTTAACAGTTGACCCACACTGCAAACATACAACCTGCTCATGAATAACGGGTCCATTCCATTCATTTGACTCATATATATATACACACACACACACACACACACATATATATATATACATATATATATATATATATATATACATATATATATACATATATATATATATATACATATATATATATATATACATATATATATACATATATACATATATATATACATATATACATATATACATATATATATACATATATACATATATATATACATACATACATATATATACATATATATATATATATATATATATATACATACATATATATATATATACATACATATATATATATATATACATACATACATATATATATATATACATACATATATATATATATATATACATACATACATATATATATATATACATACATATATATATATATATATACATACATATATATATATATACATACATATATATATATACATACATATATATATATATATACATACATATATATATATATATATACATACATATATATATATATATATATATATATATATATATATATATATATATATATATATATATATATATATTCCATTTGTAGTGGTTGTAAGGATATCCCCATTTCGGCCTATATAACATTCATTAGGTCCCACTATCCTTCTTTTATTTATTAATGTTCCACTAGTTACATATAATACTTCATATCATATAACAAGGAGCATGAAATATCACTTCGAGTCATATAAGGAGTCACACAGTAGAACAATCATGACACTCAATCCCTAGTAAACACTTAGTTAGAATTCTGGATAAAATATTCTAAGTATCCTTTAATACGGACCATGGTAACCTAATACAGAAGGATTGTTCAATGCGGTGTTCAATGCGGGGTAACAGTTGATGGGAATGACAATTGATGCGGATGACTAAGTTCTATATGGACAATAGTCAATGCGAGTAGACCCGGCAAAAGTGGCCCAAGTCTTAAGTTTTGGGTCATTATGAGTCTCTATTGTGATATGTTAGGTTGTGTTGGATTATTGATATTTTAATAGTAGGTCTTAATGGGCTGAACAAAATAGAATTATACATTTTAGTGGGTCAGGATGGGCTAGAATAAGAAAGGAGCAAGTCAGGATGGGTAAAAGAAAAAGAACTCCAAATCAGTTACCATTCGATGTTCCAGATCCAGACCATCATCGTGGGTCACCATCTTCGTGGGTCACCATCTTCGTGGGTCACCATTTTCGTTCGCATCAAGTCACCATCTTTATCGTTCACCCTATCATCGAGCAACTCTAAATCACCATTCGCAACTCCAGACCATCATTCGTAAGTCCAGACTCCAAACCATCATCCAAATCAAGTTTTCTTTCGATTTATACTTAGGGTTTCTTAACTTTGTTTGAAATTAGGGCTTAATTTTATGTTAGTTGCATTTTGTTGATGATTTTAGTGATGAGAGTGGGTTTTTTTAATCTGATTTCACTTAATTTGCATGCTGAATCGACCAAAAAAATGTAATTAATAGGGTTGATTGTTGATTGTGAAACATAAGTGTTCTTATTTGTTTCTATTTCTTGCTTACCTGTGAGTTTTCTTGTTTGGCAGAGAGCAATAAAATTGAATTCATTGCCTCTCATAGAATTTTTTTTGATTAATATATATAAATATAGGCATACAGTAGATCCTTTGTTTTAAAATTTTAGTTACATTCAAATACTTCATCCATCTATATTTTATAATAAATTATATATGTTGACAATTGCTTGTACTTATCAATTGTAAAACTAAAATCAATTTTTAGAACACAAAAAATTTTCTTTGGAATGTTTATTCACCTTGTTAAAGAACAAAGGAGCTACAAACAATATCACCTGTAAGTTTTTATTTTCTTGTTTTCTAATATTGTTTATTTAATTATAGGAGCTACAAAAAATATCAGGTAACACTGAGTTTGAGGATGAAGTTAGTTCATATAATTCAAGTAGAGACCATTCTATAGTTTGGAATTATTTTGATAAATTACTGGTTGGGAAAGATAGGGATAAGAAAGCGAGTTGTACAGCTTGTGGAAAGGTGTATAGTGCTAATAAGGGAACATCTAACATGAAACGTCATATCCCTAAGTGCTTCAACCTTGATGAACCCGGCCAACCAAAAAACGTGCCCCTTTAGATCAAGCAATGTATAAGGAAAAATTAGCATTATCTATCATTAAACACAACTATCCTTTTAGCTATGTTGAACATGAGGGGACACACGATTTGCATAAATTTTTACATCTTGATGTGAATACTATATCAAGAAATACTGCAAAGGCGGATGTTTTAAAAATATATGACAGAGAAAAGACAATTCTTAAAGAGAAGTTACAAAACGTAACTAGTAGGATATGCTTGACGGCTGATCCATGGAGTTCTATCACGACAGACAGGTATATGGCATTGACGGCTCATTATATCGATGAGAATTGAGTTCTAAGGAAGAACATGTTAAACTTTAAAGTTATACCACCTCCACACAGTGGTAAACTTTTAGCGGAGCATTTGATTAATTTTTTAGCAGATTGGGGCATAGAGAACAAGGTTTTTACGATCACACTAGACAATGCTAAATATAACGATGTTTTAGTAGATTGTTTAAGTAGTCATTTAAGTTTAAACAATGTTTTAGTTTGTGATGGAAATTTTACTCATGTGCGTTGTTGTGCACATGTGTTAAATCTTATTGTTCAAGGGGGATTGAAGGTAATTGAAGGAGCCATTGAGAAGGTTCGAGAGTCGGTGAAGTTTGTTAGAGGAAGTGCTGCTAGAAAGTATAAGTTTGCAGAATGTATACATCATCTTTCATTACAATGCGGGAAGCATGTATGTCAAGATGTTGTAACGAGATGGAATTATACGTATCTTATGCTCGATAGTGCATTGGCCTATCGTAACGCTTATGCTCGGTTAGCACTAGTTGATTCTAGTTATAAGACTTTTCTATCAGAAGAGGAATGGGCAAGAGTGGAAACAATCACAAAATTTTTAAAACCTTTTTATAATATCACAACTTTGTTTTCTGGTACCTCTTATCCCACATCAAACTTATATTTTCATAATGTATGGAAGATTCATAAGTGTATTGAAGATGAGATCAACAATGTTGATAATGTGATAAGCGACATGGCAAAAGAAATGAAAAAGATTTTTGATAAATATTGGGAAAATAATAGCATGATATTGTCTTTTGCGGTTGTTCTAGATCCGCAGTACAAATTTAAGGTTGTTGAGTTTTGTTTTAAAAAACTTAACATGATGAATGAACAACGTAAAAAGAAGTTGGAGATTATTTTCAAGGGTGTGCATAAGTTGTATGATAAGGAGTATGGTATTTTCTCGGTGACAAGTTCTTCAACGGCGGTGAGTTCGAATATTGGTGTTGACACATCTGATGATTTGGATGGATTTGAGTCTTTTGAAAGCGAATTTAGAAATGTGGAGAGAGAAAAATCACAATTAGACATGTATTTGGATGAGCCTCCACTTAGTAGAAAAGAAGAAATTGACGTGTTACAATATTGGAAGGATAATCAAGGGAGATATCCTCAGTTGTCTCTCATGGCTCGTAACATATTGAGCATCCCAATCATGACAGTTGCTTCAGAATCATCGTTTAGTATTGGCGGTCGGGTTCTAAGTAAGTATCGATCTTCACTAATCTCATCAAATGTAGAGGCTTTGTTGTGCACTCGCGATTGGTTATTTGATTTAGAAGGTAATAATTTTTTTTATTTTTGTTACTTAATGTTATATATAATATTAATTCAACATTTTTTTTACAAATTTAGATGAAAATGAAAACGAGATGGAGGAAGACCTTGTAGAAGATATTGAAGCATTGTATCCGACGTATGATAGTAGTCGCGTTTAGGTAATATTAACCTTCCTATTATTAGAGGATGTTGCACATTAATATATTTATTTAATTTTGAGTTTTTCAAGATTAATATTTATAAACAATTTGTTACAATAGTTGGCAATGTTAATGTCATTTACTATATATTGTTCTACTTCTTTGGTTGTAGCCTTATAGATGGTGGTGAACTGAAGATGATGATGCGTGTACTTGTATAGGATCCAAGTATGCAATATATTTTCTCTTTTGGTAGGGTATAAGATGTGAAAAACAATATGTATTGAAGACTCTTTATTTTTTAATGGGTATAGTATTTGACATTTGGACTACTAGCTATTACATTTGTAATTTCGGAGTTAATTTACTTGTATTTGACTTTTTTAAAAATGATCCATTCTTACTCGAACCCATCCTGACTCAAATCCATCCTGTCCTTTTTTTCTAAATGACCCATCCTGACCCAAATCCATCCTGACCCAAACCCATCCTAACCTAACAACCAACCCAATCCAACCTGTCCATTTTGCCACCACTAAATGCGAGTAATAGTTGATGCGGATGAGTTATTACTTGTTATGGTGACTAAAAGTTCAGTGTGGATAAGAGTCAATGCAGGTGACAGTTCTCAATACGGGTGGAGTTAAGGCTTAATGCGGAGGAACCAACGATTAGTGCGGATTAGTTAAAGATCGATGCGACAGTTTAAGATAGAATATTTTTAAAGGCAACCCTAATGCGGGTAACAATACCCAATGTGGTTGAACAAAATCTACTATCTACATATGTCATGACTCTAATAACAAATCTGGATCTCTTATAGCTAGGGTTCATCATAAATATAGGTCATGCATGTAATTTCATCGTGAAGTGTGGTAAAATATCATTTTTAATTGGGAAAATGCCACCTATATTATGAAATCATAAGTTTAACAAAAGTTTAACATGTGGGTATGCATATCAACCCTAAAATTAAGAAAAACTTGGTAAATAAAGGGATCTAGAACTCATCTTTTTGAAGCTTTCGAAAAGAAACCCTAAACTTAGAGTAAAACCCAAGATCTACACAAGCATAGTAAGGTTTCAAACTTTATGCATAGAAACATATCATAAACATCATAAGAGCCTAGATCTAGCTTATATCTATGAGAAAGCATGATAAAAATCATACCTCTAGCTTGATTTTTAAAATTTCTCTCTCTAAACATCGCAAGGTTCTTTCTCTCTCTAACTTGAAAAGAACTTTGGATGCATGGCAATAAAGCTGAGGGGCGGCCCGTCCTCTTTTATACCCACACACGGGTACAGTTTTCATTTGTTCTAGTTTTGGTCCCTCGACTTTATTAAAACCGTCCCTTTTATGTTTTTCTTTTCTTTTCCAAAGTTTCGGGTGTTACATGTAAATTAGATTTTAGAGAGATATACCGGTGGATAGTTTTGAAAATGTTCAAACTTATTTTGCTATTTTAATTTTCAACACCCCCTTAGGTTATAAAGGCTTACTGAATATTCAACTTTTAATGCTTATTAACCGCTATGGAAATTTTAATTCCTAAATACCCATCTAATAATCTTACTATTTATTTTCATATCCAACTGTTATGTGTTCTTTCAAATCTAAATGTCATTAAGAAAGAAATTACTAACCAGAAACTTGGACTTTTCATGTACAATGATTTCATCAAAGCAAAAGCAACAAATCCCATTAACAATCCTAATTCTGTTCAAAAGAACACAAAGTCATAGGGAGTGAGGATAACTATACATAATAGCTAAACAAAACTCATGAAAACAAAACACAAAAGCAGAAACGAATAGTAGGTAAGCAAACATCAGTCACAAGAGTCGTTTTGCTTACAAGAGTCATGAGAGATATATAATTTGATTTGTAGTTTTGTACCCTACCAGTATACCACTTGCTCACTTAGGTTTAAGAGAATGAGGATGGCCAATGGGATGTAGTTGTGAAAATGGAGATCTATATATATTTTCCATATAATTTAAGGGTAGAGATGAAGATGGGAAACTATTGTGAATGCTCTTAGGATAACATAGGTCATTTGGCCTGATAGAATACAAATCCCAAGACCTATATAGAATACAAATTATAATTTATAAATATACAATACGAATCAATGAATTATAGATTATGATAGTATGATACAATCAACATAGAATACGAATCAATGATCAATTGATCATTATCTTTTATACCAAGCAAATGTGCTCTAACCCTAGAATATGATCGTTGTCTGATTTCACTGCAAAGGTTGCACTTAAATTTCTATGTTCCTCTGTTACCTTGCTTTTCAATTTTAGTCACATACTTCCACAATGGAGGTTCTTCTATTGATGTTGATGATCCTTGTGTATCTTGAGAAGCCATAATCGATTGAAGTCTTCTTGTTCAGCTTATAACACCTAGACAGTAAGAATAAAAAATCAAGTTCATCACAATTCATGAATGGTATCATAATATTTTAAAGTTCCTATTAACTAATGCAAAAATTGAACGAAAATATATATTTATATTTAATCTAACAAAAATTGCATCCAAATATTTATGCACCAAGTTGTGGAAGTGCTCAATTAAATATTAATTGTTTCTAGCTATCATATCTTTAAACCTAATTCCAGAATATCGAATAACATTGTCAACTTCAAGCTTTTTCAACCCATTATCAACTACATTGGCTTAATTATGTCAAATATGGCACTTGGAACAACACAACAGTAGTGACTAGCGAATCAGCGATTGAGAGGCAAAAACTCACTGTATTTGTGGTATGATTTTGCTTTTCGGTGCAACCCAGAGTCCCAGACACCCAATCACACTCACGGACATACGGTCTCAAGCCTCACGGTGAATCGATGATGTTCAGCCTCTCACACAAAAGTCAATTGAAGGACGCTGTTGAAGAATTTCGATTTGAATGATTGAATTGATGATGATACCATGATTATGATGTCGAAGTGTCGAGTCTCGTGCAGCGAATTCGTTTGAAGACGGCGAGTAGGAGGTGGTGGTTTAACGGAATTTTAAAGGTTTTAAAGTGAAAACCTTAATTTAAGTCGAAACTCCAAGGAAACTAACTCGAAACGTCCCCATTGTTACCCCCCGAAATTGGTACGCCTTTGAAACGCTTCGGACGCGTTTCCATCCCCAGAGAGTACCCAAAACGGGTACTCCCCTGTTTGGGCCTCTTCGGTGCTTTAGAGCGCGTCACGTAATACAGTAATCAGAGACAATATTAATGACTTAATTGACATACGTAACCCAAAATTTCAAATCCATACAATGTTTCAAAGAAAATACTAAGTCTTAAGATAGAAATTTCTACTAAGTTAAAAAAATTATTTTTATTTTTATTCAAATGCCCTCATCCTAATCTCTTGAATTACTCTCTCTTCACATGTTCCCATGAACTCCTTAAGTACCAGCCGTGTAAACAAGAAAAACAACCAAAACAAACACGGAGCAACGGAAAGAATAATAGTAGTTAAAGATGAAACGAAGAGATACAATAGTACAACGATACGTTCTCAATAACTCATATCATAAGAAAGTACCCATTGATCTAGTAACAGTCATAATATTCAAGTAACATTAAACAATGTGTGTGCCTTTTAGCATGTTTAGGTGTGTCTCTCAACACAAGTAGGTGCGTCTCTTAGCACACGTAGGTGCATCTTTCAGCACTTGTAAACTATATGATCGGGTATTGACATCAAGTCAAAGCCATAATCAAGTCAAATATATTTTTGAGCTGGCACTCTAGATTTCATTTAAGCATCTAAAATATTAGTCATATAGGAACATTCGACAACAAGTTCAAGAAAAATAATTTGTATCGCATGTGTAACAATGTTAATGGTCGATTTAGTTCTAATAATAATTTATCATATGACTAAAGGTTAAATAACGAGCCAGGTACCGAATACAAGTGGACTTAAAAGTAGAAGTCGAGAAAAAAAATAATTACGTTATAAGAATAAAGGGTTGGAATCCGTACGCTAACAAAGAAAAGAGAGATATAAAAATATTTGTCCTATGATTTTAAAAGAATAAGAATCCATACCTTAGCTTAGCTTATACAAATTAACACAAAACCCAACGACGGTTGGTAATTGCTTAGATAGATGACGACGATGTTGTTTGTTAGAACCGATAGAAATCTTGGCCCGTGATTTACCTAACGTGGTGATGATCTTGTTTGGTAAGGTGACGGTTCTTCACGGTGGTCGTCACTATTGTATTAAATTAACGGAAGCGGTGAAACTCGATCTGTGGGTTATTGAGATTTCAATAGTTCTCGATCCTTATTAAGGTGTGTTGCAAGAGGTTTTGAAATTCAAAACCATTAAGTTTGTTAAATTGATAATGATTAATTCAAAATTGTTATTAGATCAACTTGGAGAGAAAACCGTAAGATTTATTAAATAATTGTAACTTTCTTTCTTTCTTTAATATAGTATATTTATTTCATTACCATTATTATTATTATTATTATTATTATTATTATTATTATTATTATTATTATTATTATTATTATTAGGAAAATATTTATAAAATAATTTCACAATTCCAAATATGGAAATAAATGTATTAACAAGTGAAATACTTGAATTGTTAAAAGTAGTAGATGATCCACAAATTAAAAAGAAAATAATCTCTTCATTTATGGAAAAACAAGAATTATTATTATTATTATTATTATTATTATTATTATTATTATTATTATTATTATTATTATTATTATTATTATTATTATTATTATTATTATTATTTTTTTATTATTTTTATTATTATTATTATTATTATTATTATTATTATTATTATTATTATTATTATTATTATTATTATTATTATTATTATTATTATTATTATTATTATTATTATTATTATTATTATTATTATTAAATATAGGGAATTTCAACTCTACCCCTCTTAAAATTAGTTTCTCCTCGAAATTTATATGGGCGTAGTATGAATCCTAGTGACACACCCCATACATGTAGCAATAATTTATTAAGTAATCTCAGACAAGTAACAATCAAATTGTCAAATTGTTTCCTATGTGTGTTAACGTAACTAACACGTGTTCTAATGGAGTGGCTCAAAGTATCTAGTATGTAGCTATAAAACTTTTGGTATTAGAAAATCGTACCTGGAGTATTGACGGGTTCACTTGTAGTCAAAGCAAATAATCATCCCTTGGTATAAGTCTGCACGTTAGTCTCTATGACGTTTTCTTTTGGTTGGTCTCCAAATTTAGGGCATTGCCTAATCATATGTCTTATATCTCCACAACGAAGACAAGTTCCTTTAAGCAATCGACAAGTGCTTGTATGACGTTTATTGCAATAGTTACACATAGGACGCTGAATAGGATTGGGATTCCCTTGAATACGACGTTTAGAATCATGAGGTGATTGATTGACAGGCTAGATATGTTGTTCGCCTCTATTCCATTTCCTATTATCATCTAAGTTCCCAAGGACTCTTTCATCTCCATATCTACCTTTTTTGCAGCTTTGACTGCTTCCTCAACATTATTAAACATGGAATGAATGATAGCCTTAGGAATCTAGTCATATACTACCCACTGGTACTTTTTAGCTCGTTCCTCAGGTGGTCCGACAGCAGCACCTAGGAACCCTAACAGTCTGTAAAATTGGTCCATAATGTGGCACCCTACATATATCTCACATCGGCCGTGGACAAGACAGATTCTTGGTTCATAAGTAATGTCTGGCATTTAATATCATCAACGCGTTTTGGACATATTGGCTTTGGATAAGAGGAGAACTCCACAGTTAAGCCTGCTCAGGTGGCAGCAATCCAGGGATGGGTGACCTCCCTAGGAGGTTTTCACCCGGCAACCAAAAGCAAATCCATGAGTTCCTCGTGGGCGAAGTGGACAATATTGGTGGTGTGAGAGGCTGGGTGTTACAGAATGGTATCAGAGCTACTACTGTGCCGTTCAGGATGGTGGGACAAACCTCACTGGGATGGTGAGTTCTCGGGCTCATTGAGGACGATGAGTCCAAAGGGGGGGGGTGATTGTGACATCCTACATATATCCCACATCGGTCATGGACAGAAGAGATTCTTGGTTCATAAGTAATGTCTGGATTCTAATATCATCAACGTGTTTTGGGCGTATTGGCTGTGGATGAGAGGAGAACTCCACAGTTAAGCATGCTCAGGTGGTAGCAATCCAGGGATGGGTGACCTCCGTGGGAAGTTTTCACCCGGGCAACCAAAAGCAAAGCCGTGAGTTCCTCGTGGGTGAAGCGGACAATACTGGTGGTGTGAGAGGCCGGGTGTTACATGTAAAGTTAGTAAGTGACTCATCATTCTGTTGACGGATGTTAGCGTATTCTCGTCTATATGCTGGTTTTTCCATATTTGTAAAGTACTTGTCAAAGAAAATAGCACATAAATCATTCCGAGATAAAGTTTCAATGAACTGCTCACCTTTTTTTTTCAGCTACAACATTCTCCTACCAGACTTGAGCATCCTCCTCTAACTTGTAGGCAGCCAAGCTTGCCCTATATTATTGAACAACTCTAAGTACAGAGAAAAGTTTCTCATTGTGAACGATCTAGTCTTTGGCCACTGCTAGTGTTGCTGCCTTAGTGAATGACCTTGGTTTTTGTTTTTGTAATCATTGTAGCCAGACATCTACCTCAGCTGGGTTTGGATTCGGGTTTGGCAACAGATTCAGATTCGAATTCAAGTTCGGATTCGGGTTTGGATTAGGACTTGGGTTTGGATTTTTTATTGCCTTGATCAGAGTTGATAGTATAATAGTAAGGGCTTGAGTCATAGCACCAATAAGATTTGGATATGCTCCGTTCGATCCACTAGATTTGTTATGAGTAGGATTATGTGTAGCACGATGTTGATACATCTACGCCGAAACATCTAAGAATTGATTAGGTCAGATGACTTAGCAAAGAGCTTATAATATATTATGAGATAAAGTATCAATGAACTGTCAGCTCCTTTTTCAGCTACAACATTCTCCCACCAGACTTGAGCATCCTCCTCTGACTTGTAGGCAGCCAAGCTCGCCCACTGTAAGTACAGAGAAAATTTTCTCATTATGAGTGATCCAGTCTTTGGCCACTGCTAGTGTTGCTGCCTTAGTTAATGATCTTGGTTTTGTTTTTGTAATCATTGTAGCCAGACATCTACCTCAGGTGGTTTGGATTTGGGTTCGGCATCGGATTTAGATTCAGATTCAGGTTCAGATTTGGGTTTGGATTAGGACTTGGGTTTGGATTTTTTATTGCCTCGATCAGAGTCGATAGTATAGTAGTAAGGGCTTGAGTCATAGTACCACGAAGATTTGGATATGCTTTGTTCGATCCACTAGAGTTGTTATGAGTAGGATTATGTGTAGCATGACGTGGAGACATGTACGCTGAAACATATAAGAATTGATTAGGTCAGATGACTTAGCAAAGAGCTTATCATATATTATTAGATAAAGTTTCAATGAACTGGTCACCTCCTTTTTCAGCTACAACATTCTCCCACCAGACTTGAGCATCCTCCTCTGACTTGTAGGCATCCAAGCTCACCTTATATTGTTGTTCAATTCTTAGTACAGAGAAAATTTTCTCATTGTGAGCGATCCAGTCTTTGGCCACCGCTAGTGTTGCTGCCTTAGTGAATGATCTTGGTTTTTGTTTTCGAAATCGGTAGCGAGACATCTACCTCATGTGGGTTTGGATTCGGGTTCGGCATCAGATTCAGATTTGGATTTAGATTTGGATTCAGGTTCGGATTTGGGTTTGGATTTTTTATTGCCTCGATCAGAGTCGGTAGTATAATAGTAAGGGCTTGAGTCATAACACCAACAAGATTTGGATATGCTCCGTTCGATCCACTAGAGTTGTTATGAGTAGGATTATATGTAGCACGACGTGGAGACATCTATGCCGAAACATATAAGAATTGATGAGGTCAGATGACTTAGCAAAGAGCTTATCACATATTTAAAACCTAACCCAACGTCTACCCAATCCTCACATGTCTTAGTATTTAGTTTAGGTTTTCTACAGGAAAGAGCTTAAGCTCTGATACCATAATTGTAGCACCCCAACCCAAGTAGAGCTAACTTGTCACGCAATACGGTAATTAGAGACAATATTAATGACTAATTAATATGCTTAACCAAGAATTTGAAATCCATACAATGTTTCAAAGAAAATACTAAGTCTTAAAATAGAAATTTCTACTAAGTAAAAAAATTATTATTATTTTTTTATTCAAATGCCCTCATCCTGATCTATTGAATTACTATCTCTTCACATGTTCCCATGATCTCCATCAGTAGAAAAACAACCAAAACAAACACAGCTGAGCCAAAAATTACTCAGTTCAAAAAGAAAAATAGTAGTTAATGATTAAACGAAAGAGATACAATAGTACACGATACGTTCTCAATAACTCATATCAGAAAGAAATTCCCATTGAGCTAGTAACAGTCATAATAATCATATAACATTAAACTACGTGTACGTCTCACAACATATTTACCATAAACAATGTGTGTATATTTCAGCATGTGTAGGTGCGTCTCTCAGCAAGCGTAGGTGCATCTTTTAGCACATGTAAACAATACTCTTGGGTATTGACATGAAGTCAAAGCCATAATCAAGTCAAATACATTTTTGAGTAGGCACTCTAGATTTCGTTTAAGCATCTAAAATATTAGTCATATAGGAACATGCGACAACGAGTTCAAGGAAAATAAATTATATTGCATGTGTAACAATGTCAATGGTTCGATTTAGTTCTAATAATAATATTACCACATGACTAAAGATTAAATAACGAGTCAAGTACCGAATATAAGTGGACTTTAAAGTAGAAGTTGAGAAAAAATATTTACGTTATAAGAGTAAAGAGTTGGAATCCATACATTAACAGAGAATAGAACGATATACAAATATTTACGCTAGGATTTTAAAAGAATATGTTGCATCGGGTTTGGTTTAGACTAACGAGAACTTTTTCTTTATCAGTAACTAATGAATGCTGAATCTAAATACTTACTATCACAACACAAATACTTTGAGTAAATATAAATGCACAAGTTGTTCTTTCAAAATATTTACTTGATTTATCTGGTGTAAAATATTACAATCGGCAGATAGAATCAAATGGCTATAAAGCTTGCCTCTACTATACAAGTGTGAGGACTTTTATACTAAAAAATCTAAATAAAAAGAATAAACTATTCTATGTTCAGAGTCTACATCAAACACATAATCTGTGTATTGGAGTTGGCATCTTCTGTACTATGTTGTCTTCAAAAGGTTAAACACCGCAGCCGTCGACATAGACAATCTTGTTCTGAGTAGCAGTTGATCAGCAGCTCATGGAGTTTACTGCTGATCAACAGTTGATCTGCATATGCTGGTCAGCAGACATTCAGCATATGTAGTTTGGCAATTACTTCGGCATATGCTGTTCTGCAGTCATTCGGCATATGCTGTTCAGCAGTCATTCACTTGGCCTGGTACGGTAGTTGGCAGCAAGTGCTGAAATCCTGAGTTTTCAGTGGTTTCATCCTTTATGATTCCATAAATTCTACCTAGGATGATGCTACCAAAACTCTATCATTCAAGCATTCTGATCAGCATAAGTTCATACATATATCCTCTTTTATCTCTTAAGGGGTTGTCAAGAGGTAGATTCATCAAATCCCTCATGTTGTGCCGAGAGAGTATGATAAGATCACACTATTTAACTTTAACTTTGCCAACACTAGCATATGTTAGAATGTAGGTGTTGGTTGAGGAATTGTAGCTCCAATGGGTGATTGGGTCATGAATGCTCATTGGACTAACATGTAGATTTTCTTCTTCTTCCCTTGCTCAGTCTTGTTGCCAAAATTTATGTTCAGAATAGCAGCCATGGATTTGTACTTGTCTCGCATGTCTTCATTTTCTGAGATCGACTTGTGATCTTCTTTAAGTCTTCAAGGCTGAGTTTTAAAACATCTAATTCAGATAGAAAGAAAGATTTTGTATGGTTCTTTCTTTTTATAAATAATCTATCAGATTTAAAATCATAATCCTATTTGATGATTGTGTCATCATTCTCTGAGTCTTCTTTTTCCTTAGTTTCTGAGAGTTCTTCTTCTTATTCTAAATTATTCAACCCATGTGTAATTCTATCAGCAACATCAATGACGATCACCTTACCTACTAATTCTTCAGAATACCTACCAGACTTGAGCATCCTCCTCTAACTTGTAGGCAGCCAAGCTTGCCCTATATTATTAAACAACTCTAAGTACAGAGAAAAGTTTCTCATTATGAGCGATCTAGCCTTTGGCCACTGCTAGTGTTGCTGCCTTAGTGAATGACCTTGGTTTTTGTTTTTGTAATCATTGTAGCCAGACATCTACCTCAGCTGGGTTTGGATTCGGGTTTGGCATCAGATTCAGATTCGAATTCAGGTTCGGATTCGGGTTTGGATTAGGACTTGGGTTTGGATTTTTTATTGCCTCGATCAGAGTTGATAGTATAATAGTAAGGGCTTGAGTCATAGCACCAATAAGATTTGGATATGCTCCGTTCCATCCACTAGATTTGTTATGAGTAGGATTATGTGTAGCACGATGTTGATACATCTACGCCGAAACATCTAAGAATTGATTAGGTCAGATGACTTAGCAAAGAGCTTATAATATATTATGTGATAAAGTATCAATGAACTGTCAACTCCTTTTTCAGCTACAACATTCTCCCACCAGACTTGAGCATCCTCCTCTGACTTGTAGGCAGCCAAGCTCGCCCTATATTGTTGATCCACTCTAAGTACAGAGAAAATTTTCTCATTATGAGTGATCCAGTCTTGGCCACTGCTAGTGTTGCTGCCTTAGTTAATGATCTTGGTTTTTGTTTTTGTAATCATTGTAGCCAGACATCTACCTCAGGTGGGTTTGGATTTGGGTTCGGCATCGGATTTAGATTCAGATTCAGGTTCAGATTTGGGTTTGGATTAGGACTTGGGTTTGGATTTTTTATTGCCTCGATCAGAGTCGATAGTATAGTAGTAAGGGCTTGAGCCATAGTACCAAGAAGATTTGGATACGCTTCGTTCGATCCACTAGAGTTGTTATGAGTAGGATTATGTGTAGCATGACGTGGAGACATGCACCCTGAAACATATAAGAATTGATTAGGTCAGATGACTTAGCAAAGAGCTTATCATATATTATTAGATAAAGTTTCAATGAACTGGTCACCTCCTTTTTCAGCTACAACATTCTCCCACCAAACTTGAGCATCCTCCTCTGACTTGTAGGCATCCAAGCTCACCTTATATTGTTGTTCAATTCTAAGTACAGAGAAAATTTTCTCATTGTGAGCGATCCAGTCTTTGGCCACCGCTAGTGTTGCTGCCTTAGTGAATGATCTTGGTTTTTGTTTTCGAAATCGGTAGCGAGACATCTACCTCATGTGGGTTTGGATTCGGGTTCGGCATCAGATTCAGATTTGGATTTAGATTTGGATTCAGGTTCGGATTTGGGTTTGGATTTTTTATTGCCTCGATCAGAGTCGGTAGTATAATAGTAAGGGCTTGAGTCATGACACCAACAAGATTTGGATATGCTCCGTTCGATCCACTAGAGTTGTTATGAGTAGGATTATATGTAGCACGACGTGGAGACATCTATGCCGAAACATATAAGAATTGATGAGGTCAGATGACTTAGCAAAGAGCTTATCACATATTTAAAACCTAACCCAACGTCTACCCAATCCTCACATGTCTTAGTATTTAGTTTAGGTTTTCTACAGGAAAGAGCTTAAGCTCTGATACCATAATTGTAACACCCCAACCCAAGTAGAGCTAACTTGTCACGCAATACGGTAATTAGAGACAATATTAATGACTAATTAATATGCTTAACCAAGAATTTGAAATCCATACAATGTTTCAAAGAAAATACTAAGTCTTAAAATAGAAATTTCTACTAAGTAAAAAATTATTATTATTTTTTTATTCAAATGCCCTCATCCTGATCTATTGAATTACTATCTCTTCACATGTTCCCATGATCTCCATCAGTAGAAAAACAACCAAAACAAACACAGCTGAGCCAAAAATTACTCAGTTCAAAAAGAAAAATAGTAGTTAATGATTAAACGAAAGAGATACAATAGTACACGATACGTTCTCAATAACTCATATCATAAAGAAATTCCCATTGAGCTAGTAACAGTCATAATAATCATATAACATTAAACTACGTGTACGTCTCACAACATATTTACCATAAACAATGTGTGTATATTTCAGCATGTGTAGGTGCGTCTCTCAGCAAGCGTAGGTGCATCTTTTAGCACATGTAAACAATACTCTTGGGTATTGACATGAAGTCAAAGCCATAATCAAGTCAAATACATTTTTGAGTAGGCACTCTAGATTTCGTTTAAGCATCTAAAATATTAGTCATATAGGAACATGCGATAACGAGTTCAAGGAAAATAAATTATATTGCATGTGTAACAATGTCAATGGTTCGATTTAGTTCTAATAATAATATTACCACATGACTAAAGATTAAATAACGAGTCAAGTACCGAATATAAGTGGACTTTAAAGTAGAAGTTGAGAAAAAATATATTTACGTTATAAGAGTAAAGAGTTGGAATCCATACATTAACAGAGAATAGAACGATATACAAATATTTACGATAGGATTTTAAAAGAATATGTTGCATCGGGTTTGGTTTAGACTAACGAGAACTTTTTCTTTTATCAGTAACTAATGAATGCTGAATCTAAATACTTACTATCACAACACAAATACTTTGAGTAAATATAAATGCACAAGTTGTTCTTTCAAATATTTACTTGATTTATCTGGTGTAAAATATTACAATTGGCAGATAGAATCAAATGGCTATAAAGCTTGCCTCTACTATACAAGTGTGAGGACTTTTATACTAAGAAATCTAAATAAAAAGAATAAACTATTTTATGTTCAGAGTCTACATCAAACACATAATCTGTGTATTGGAGTTGGCATCTTCTGTACTATGTTGTCTTCAAAAGGTTAAACACCGCAGCCGTCGACATAGACAATCTTGTTCTGAGTAGCAGTTGATCAGCAGCTCATGGAGTTTACTGCTGATCAACAGTTGATCTGCATATGCTGGTCAGCAGACATTCAGCATATGTAGTTTGGCAATTACTTCGGCATATGCTGTTCAGCAGTCATTCAGCTTACGCACTTCGGCAGTGGATTCAGCACTTGGCCTGGTACGGTAGTTGGCAGCAAGTGCTGAAATCCTGAGTTTTCAGTGGTTTCATCCTTTATGATTCCACAAATTCTACCTAGGATGATGCTACCAAAACTCTATCATTCAAGCATTCTGATCAGCATAAGTTCATACATATATCCTCTTTTATCTCTTAAGGGGTTGTCAAGAGGTAGATTCATCAAATCCCTCATGTTGTGCCGAGAGAGTATGATAAGATCACACTCTTTAACTTTAACTTTGCCAACACTAGCATATGTTAGAATGTAGGTGTTGGTTGAGGAATTGTGGCTCCAATGGGTGATTGGGTCATGAATGCTCATTGGACTAACATGTAGATTTTCTTCTTCTTCCCTTTGCTCAGTCTTGTTGCCAAAATTTATGTTCAGAATAGCAGCCATGGATTTGTACTTGTCTCGCATGTCTTCATTTTCTGAGATCGACTTGTGATCTTCTTTAAGTCTTCAAGGCTGAGTTTTAAAACATCTAATTCAGATAGAAAGAAAGATTTTGTATTGTTCTTTCTTTTTATAAATAATCTATCAGATTTAAAATCATAATCCTATTTGATGATTGTATCATCATTCTCTGAGTCTTCTTCTTCCTTTGTTTCTGAGAGTTCTTCTTCTTATTCTAAATTATTCAACCCATGTGTAATTCTATCAGCAACATCAATGATGATCACCTTACCTACTAATTCTTCAGAATGGCTTTGGGCAGGGGATTCAGCTATTTCAGAAGCTTGTTGGACTTGTGAAGACCCATGCTTAGTGGTTTGAGCAGGTGGGGAAGTAGCAGGAGATGATTGTGGTTGGTTGTTGGGTTCGGCAAGTGGAATGGTTTCAACAGCTTCAGACTCTACTTTCTTCTTTCTTTGTTCTGAAGCCTGCCTTTATTTTTCTAGATAAGAGTTGAAGATCCTCATTAATACTTTTTCCACTTCCCATGCCTCAGAATCATTGCTAGGATACCTTAGTCTTATCCTGGTTAAGTCGGCTATCTCAATCCGGTTAAAGCATACCAATTGGTTCCTTGAGTAAGCCATTCGACCAGTTGCTAATATGGTGATGAAGTAAGTATTTCTTTTTTGATCATATTCCCACTCTATTATGGGATCATATGTTGATAGTGAAGTTTCAAGAATCTCTTCACCAGCATCAAACTTTACTAAGGTGAGTACTTTATCCAGCAGCATCTTGGATTTGTCATTTTTAGATCCAAAAAGGCTAAAATACTCAGCAATTTGCTTTAGAATGTTAAGGGGCAGAACCAGTACTTCATTTTCATGATCATAGTACATGATCTCTCCATTTGCTCTCTTGACAACAAATTTCTCCATTTCAATAAGATACCCGACAGCTAAAAACTTTATTCCTTTGAATATCTTCTTCTTTATTTCTTGATCAACAATACTTGCTTTTACAACTTTCTTTGGTGCTTTCATATGTTTTTCAAGGATTGAAGAGATGGGCTAATTGTAATCAGAGGTTTTTGATGTAGAGTCAGGGGATGCCGGAGGCTCAGTCAGTAGATGGGAGGACTTCTGAATGAATTTCTTTGATTTGGCTTGTTTAGTGCTGAAGGGATTTGTGTTTGTGTTTGTTTTGGATCATCTAAGGATTCAAAAGATGTCTTTGTTTTCCAGGATTTTCTTTTGGGTTTGCCAGATTCTTTGACATCATCCTTCTTGTTGTGACCCTTTGAAGCTTTTGGAGAAGGTGAAGGTTTCTCAAAAGTCTTCTTCTTCTTCTGCTGGTTTACAGCTACTGACTTATTTGACAGATGTTTTCGAAGTGCTTAATTTATCTTGGGATTGGCAGTTAAGCAATTTGATTGCTGAATAGTTCTTTTAACACCTCGTTTTCTTTTGATGTTTGATTGGCAGCTGCAGACCTTCTTGAGGGTTAGGCTTGTTGAGATGCTTAATGGAGTAGGCTAGGGGATTGTATTGACAGTCTTTTGCAAAGTGAGTGTCTTCCCACATATTAGACATGTGATGTTCATTTGCTTCTTTGTTGACTTCATCACCTGCTTGTTCTCTTGTAACTTCTTCTTTATCTTCTCATGCTTGTCTCCCTTAGTTCCGCCCATCTTTTTGTTTATCTTATGATCAGCATGGGTGGTTAGCTCTATCCTTTTCTTTAGGAACCTCTTGTTGTGAATTTCAACTACTTTAAAAATGGACTTTTGAATATATGGTTTAGGTCTTATTTCTGAAGAGTCTGAGGTTCCAGCACAGCAGCTTCTGTCTAGTTCTTCTTGTTGCAGATGTGGTTTGATTGAAGCTTTGTCTTGGTGGAGAGATTTGACTCGGCTGATAGCTGATTGGTTTTACAAGATGGCTTTTCTTTTACAAACTTTATCTTTCGAATCACATCCTTCTTTGTTCTTACCTTGAGATCTTTTCTTCTTTTCTTCTCCTTCTCCTCTCTTTTCTCTCCTCCTCCTCCTTTTCTTTTTTCTCCTTTTCTTCATCTATGTCCTCAAATGTTCCATCCTTATCCTCCTTCTCCGTTGTCTCAATCTCTTCAGCAGATGTCATTGTACAGATGGGTTGTACAGATGGGTTTGGCAGATAATTGCTTCTTTACTTCAAAGTTGTATTTAGGGGTATATCGTTGGCGGTTCCACAACATTATACCTGACACCTATCTTGGTTTGATACAACCTTTAGGAGTTTTTAGTAAAAGAAAGTAATTTTTTAAACTTTTTAGTATGAACATTATATTTATCAGCATAGGTTATAGCAATTGCTAAATCATAATATGCTGATTTCAGTCTGCTCAAGAGATCATCAATTTGGGTCTCTAAGTTAGTTTGCTCGTGTTTTAATTGCGAAACAATCTTTTCTAGATCTATCATCTTTTCTTTTTGAGAATGATCTTTTTTCTTAAAATTAGTTTTAAGAAGATTTATTGATTCAACATCCTTCATGAGGTCCAAATTGTGATTTCTGTACAAGTTAACCTTAGCTATGCATTCAAGAGTACAACAAGGTTCAGATGTTACCTGTGGTGAGGAGGTTGAGCTTCCAGTCATCAATGCATTGTTGATGGTTGTAACATCTTCCACTTGAAAGCTCTAGTCAATCACCTCTTCTCCTGAGGCTACAACTATTGTATTCTTTGGTTGAATAAAGTGGAAGGACCTTGGTGAGTTGAGTGTTGTTATGGGTTAGATGAACTTGGAGGAGATGGGTTTGACTTTGGTGCTTTGCATTCCTTGGCAAAATGTCCCAGCTGGTTGCAGTTGAAGCTTTTTACCTTGCTTTTATCAAACCCAAATCCTGATCTTCTATGCTTCAGGAACTTTCTTCTAGTTCTTTATTGAAACTGCTTGGCCCTGAAAGATATCATGGCTATCTGGTAGTTGATATCCATTTCTTCAAGGTCATCTGGATGAACACACTCCAGATCTTCTTCAGAAATATGAAAGAAGTTGGCTTGGTCACTGACGAAGTTAGAGTTTGAGTGATATGATTGTGAAAAGGATGGTGTGGCTGGCTGATTCCATCTGCTAAATGATGGTGATGATTGAGATTCAGCAGTTGGAGATTCAGTGTAGGTGATCAGGTTCTTGATGAGTCACCATGGGAGTTTGATAGAGTTAGGATTAGGAGTGGGAGTGGAAGTGATAGTGAACTGACTCATGAATGGGGGCCATGAGGGCTGATGAGTTTGAGGGGTTTGAAGGTCTACCCAGTGATTCTTCATCTGTATCCATCTATATTTGATAAGCATTGAGGATGCCATACAACTCCTCAAGAGACATCATCTTCATATTTTCAATTCTTTTGATAGACACGGTATATACCGTCCATGTTTTTGGCAAAGACCTTAAGAACTTTCTGAGAACATCACTATTCTCCATCTGCACTCTAGCTTCATTTAAAGAGTCTAAAAGTTCAACATATATAAGATATGTAGCAATCATGGTTTCTCCCCAACTTTATTTAAAGAGTCTAAAAGTTCAACATATATAAGATATGTAGCAATCATGGTTTCTCCCCTTGTGAAACCAAAGTTCTCGAACTTTTGTTTCAAGACATCTCTTTTGTTTTCATTCATATCGTCTGTTCTTTCAAATATGGCCTTCAAAGCTTCCTACAACTTTTGAGTAGTTGTGAAGTTCTTGAAGCTGTGCATGATGCAACTGGGTATGCTAATTCTGATAGGCCATAGAGACTTTGAATCCATATCCATTTTCTTTAGATCTTCTTCTGAATACTTTATAAGATCTTTGGGCATCATGACTCCACCTTCACCAGCAACTTAAACCATGGGGATGTATGGTTCATTTAGAATTAAGAGCCAGAGTTTCATGTTTTGATTCCTTATGAAATCCTGCATTCGGATTTTCTAGGTATCACAATCATGTGGTGTAAACATAGGAGGTTTGGTTTGAGTTCCATTCTCCAAATCATGCTTACTAGAAATGGCTATAGTAGTCATTTTGAGACAGAAAATAGGATATGAAGAAAGGTGGTGTTTGATAGTATGATCAAAAGAAGAAACAAGTTATTTTTTGAAAGATAATCTTCAAGCAAATCAAGAGCCAAAGCTCTGATACCACTTGTTGGATCAGGCTTGGTTTAGACTAACAAGAACTTCTTCTTTTATTAGTAACTAACGAATGCGAAATCTAAGTTAGATACTTACTATCACAACACAAATATTTTAAGTAAATATGAATGCACAAATTTTTCTTTTAAAGTATTCACTTGATTAATCTAGTGTAAAATATTACAATCGACAGATAGAATCAAATGGCTAAAAAGCTTGCCTCTACTATACAAGTGTGAGGACTTTTATACTAAGAAATCTAAACAATAATAATAATTTTTTCTTTGTTTAGAGTCTACATCAAACAGATAATCTGTGTATCGAAGTTGGTAGATTCAGTACTATGTTGTCTTCAAAAGATGAAACACAGCAGCCGTCAGCACAGACAATCTTATTCTAAGTAGTAGTTGATCAGCAACTTATGGAGTTCACTACTGATAGACAGTTGATCTGCATATGCTGATCATCAGGCATTCAACATATGTAGTTAGGCAGTGCTTTGGCATATGCTGATCAGTAATCATTCAGCATACATACTTCAGTAGTGGATTCAGCACTTGGCCTGGTTCGGTAATTGGCAGCCAGTGCTAAAATCCTAAGTTTTTGATAGTTTCATACTTCATGATTCAACAAAATAAGAATCCGTACCATAGCTTAGCTTATACGAAATTAACACAAAACCCAATAACGTGTTTACGAGGGCCTTCTGTCGCGAATAGTAGTTGATAGTCGTCGTACAGTTGTCACCGGATATCCTCAATCAACAATTTGATGGTTGGTAATGGCTTAGATAGATGAAGACGATGTTGTTCATGGAGTCGATTAAATAAAAGATCTAGCGACTTAGAACAAATCGGTGGCCGCCGTTGATAGAACCGGTAGAAATCCTGGCCTGTGATTTACTAACATGGTGATGATCTTGTATGGTAAGGTGATGGTTCTTCATGGTGGTCATCAGTATTTTATTTGGGAGAATTTAAATTAACGGAAGCTATGGAACTCCATCTGTGGGTTATTGAGATTTCAATAGTTCTCAATCCTTATAAAGGTGTATTGCAAGAGGTTTTGAAATTCAAAACCATTAAGTTTGTTAAATAGGTAATGATTAATTCAAAATAGTTGTTGATCAACTTAGAGGAGATAACGTAAGATTTATTAGATAATTGTAACTTACTTTCTTTCTTTAATTTAGTATATTTATTTATTATTATTATTATTATTATATTATATTATATTATATTATTTATTTATTTATTTATTATTATTATTATTATTATTATTATTATTATTATTATTATTATTATTATTATTATTATTTTATTATTATTATTATTATTATTATTATTATTATTATTAAATATAGGGTATTTCACTATCACAAGGTGAAATTACGCGAAGAAGATGTACCAAAGACCATCTTTTGGATAAGGTATAGTCATTATGAGTTCTTGGTGATGCTATTTGGGTTGAACAATGTATCTGTAGTGTTTATGCATTTGATGAACAAAGTGTGTAAGCCATATTTGAAGAAGTTCTGGATTGTATTCATTGACGACATTCTTGTGTGTTCGCGAACGAGGTTGAACATGGAAACCATCTTTGAATGTTGTTAGAGTTTCTAAGGAAAATAAATTGTATTCAAAATTCTCCAAGTGCAAGTCTTGGTTAAGAGAGGTTTAGTTTTTTGAACATGTCATAACGATAAGGGAATCCAAATGGACCTAATAAAGGTGGAAGTGTTAATGGGATAGGAACTCCCAATTCTTCGACCGAGATTTGTAGGTTTCTCAGGTTGGTAGGTTACTAAAGGAGATTCTTTCAAGTCTTCTTTAAGATCTTAACACCGCTCACTACTCTCACTTAGAAAAGTGCAAATTTAGTTAGGGTCCCAAACAAGAAGAAGCATTCAACATAGTGAAGTAGAAATTAAGTAGCCTATCCATTCTCGCTTTACTAGAGGGGAATGATGATTTTGTGATTTACTTCGACGCTCATAAATGGATTAGATTGAATATTAATGTAAAGGAATAACGGGATTACGCGTTAATGCAAAGGAACAATGTGATTGCCTACGCGTCTTGAAAACCAAAGAATCACAAGGGGAATTATGCAACAGATGACCTAGAATTAGGTGTTGTAGTGTTTGCATTAATGATTAGGTGATATTACCTCTACGGAGCAAAAGTTTGTCATATATTCAGCTCACAAGAGCCTAAAACACATCTCCGAACCGAAAGAACTCAATATGCAACAATGAAGATGGATGAAAGTGCTGACCCATTAAGACTTTGAGCTTCAATATCATTCTGGCAAGGCAAACGTGGTCGTTGATGCCTCGAGTCGAAAGGAGCCAAAAAAGCGAATACAAATTCGTGCTATGTGTATATATGTACAAGTAAGCTTAACTGATGAATTTAGAAAAGCCTAAATTAAAGCCTTATTATAGCAAAATATGGGGAAAGTGGAATTGGTCGGAATGGTGAAGCAATTGATTGTAAGAAGCAATGGATTACTTCTCATGGGCTGTCAAATCTAGGTACCAAACTTTGGAAATCTGGGAAAGTTGGTATTAGAAGAGGCACACAAGTCCAAGTACTTGATGCATCTGGGAGCCAACAAGATGTATTACACAATTAATGATTATTATTGGTGGCCGGGTATAAAAAGGACATTGTCGCCTATGTGGAATGGTGCATGACTTGATTTCAAGTGAAGGTCGAACACTAAAAACCTTTAGGGATGCTACAACCTCTAGATATTCCTATTTGGAAATGGGAAAAGATCACGATAGACTTCATGGTCAAATTACCAAGGACACGAAAGCGCAAGGATGCAATATTGATTATTGTATATAGGTTGACGAAGTCTGCACACTTTATACCTATCAATGAAACGTATGAAATGGAAAGGTTGGCCCATTATATATAGACTAGGTAATGACTCGACACGGGGTGCTGACGTTAATAGTGCTCGATTGTGATCCTAGTTTCATTTCTCATTTATGGTAAACATGTCATAATACATAAGAAACTAAATTCGAATTGAGTACTTCTTATCATTCCCAAATGGACGCCCAAAGAAAGTGAACCATACAAACCCTAGAAGACATGCTACGTGAATGTGTGATCAAATTTGGTGGTAGTTGGGATGATTATCTTCCACTGATAGAATTCTCGTATAACAACATCTATTATATGAGCTTAAAAGTCGAGCCTTTTAAGGCTTAATATAAGAATAAATATCAATGCCACTTTGTTAGTTTGAAGTGGGTAAAGTGCAACTAATGGGTTATGAGTTGATTTTTTATACCACTGAAAAGGTAAAGAACATAAGAGAATGATTGCAATCCGCTAAGGGTCGTCAGATGAGTTAGGCCAACAGGCAGCGGAAATAATTGGAGTAATGTGATTGGGGACAAGGTTATGTTGAAGGTGTCACCATGGCGAGACACCCTTCGTTTTAGAAAATGGGGTAAACTGAGTTCAAGTTACATGGGACCCTTCGAGATAATTGAACAAATAGGCGTGATCGTCTATAAGTTGGAACTTTCTGAGGATTTAAATGGAGTACATCTAGTAGTCCACGTGTCAAATCTAAGGAAGTTCTTTGCCTAATGAGACATTGCGAACCCCACTAGACAAGCTCCAGGTGGATGAACACTTTAACTTTATAGAAGGACCGATTAAAATTGTAGAGAGACAAGAGAGGAGACCGAGGCGGAGATAGATTTTGATTGTTAAATATATTAAAATAGCGTGAGAAAAGAGGTCTGAAGTTTATCTGGAACCGAAAGAGATGATGAGGATGAAATACCTATTTTTGTTCACAAACTAAAGCAATTCTAGGATAGAATCCTCTTAAGGAGGAGGGTGGGGTGAGGATATGACCCCTCGACTTAATGGACAGGTTGATGTGCTACTACGATGATCAGAATCATCAATGGAAGACCAAGTAATGAAAATAATCAAGTTATTGTGAATGTGGGTCCATAGCGCACCGCTATGGTATTCTAAAGGTAACCATAACGGTTCGCCAGGAAAGGAGGTTTGATATTAGGAAACAACATTTTCCTCGCACACCGCCAGGATTATAGGTAACAATCCACTAAGTTGGTCACGGACCCCCAAAGTTAAGCATAATTGTCCTCGAAGAATATTCAATTCCAATATTTAAATATTCCATATGAAAGTTATGAATATGCATTTTGTATGTCGGTAGCGGATAGTTAAGATAGCTTACAGTCCGCCAAGGGTTCCAGCTATTAGATTCGACATAAAGATCAAAAATCCAGTTTTCTACCATTTGAAACCCATCTCGGTTCTCTCTCTTTCTAAATTCAACACACACGCTCTTAGATCTACATTGATTTGAAGGCTCGCTTGGACAATCGGAGTACATATTTGGGATCACTGACATCGATTTGGTCTAGGAACAATGTTTTGGAGCACGATTCCTTTGGTAAGCCTTGATCCTATCTAAGTAGGAGTTATTACTTATTATGAATCAATGTATGATGTGTGAAACTCCACTATAGTGTTGGATAGCTTGGTGGTGGGTTTGTGGACTTTAAGGTTTAGCTGTGAGCTTAGAACTCCTATGGTAAGATTCTAATCCTCCATATCATGCATCATTATGACATATAAGAGTAATCGTGGTTTTGTAAGGAAGCATACCAGTGTCTAAGAGAATAGAATTCATATAAATGTTTTGGTATAGAAAATGGCAACACTTTGATAAATGGATTTGTCATGGGAGAAAGTCTGGATATAGTATGAAATGGCTAAACATGTTAGTAAATGAACCTTGTGGTTAACACGAAAACATGCATAGGATCTGAAACTTGTTGTTAAAATGAAAAACAAGCACGTAAAGGTATTTGGGTTATGGCAAGATAAGTCCATCTAGTCACAGTGATAGGTGTGCGCATGAACCTTAGCTCTTCGACGCATGTTCTTCTTGAGCTTTGATGGAAAATCACGACTAGATCCGGTCAAATAGATTAACTTCGATGGGAAATTACGAGGGTTTCACACGTTCGAAGTTATAATAACTTGACGTGTCGGTGTGATACTGGATTATAATACGCTCGACGATCGGTTTGTGGACGTGCTCGGAAAGCTCAGTACTAAGAGTCTAATTGTCCCCTTTTTTAAATGTTTTGACGTTGCATCCAAGATTGTAAATGATTTGATGAAAATGTTTTAAAAGTGTGTGAAGAAGTAAAAAATCAGGAGACCAAGGTAGCCATGGTCTTAGGTATATCTAGACCGATGGTGAGCACTAGACATGGTTGAATTATGGTAATGGAAGGATTATTGTTATGTAATGTCTAACTTAAATCCCAGAGGATATGTGCGTTTAGATGGATCCATCTAGGTAGGGAAGCCACGCTATTTGGCTAATACTTAATCTGAGGCCACAGTAGAGGTTGTGGATATGATTGGACTAGTTTGAGGTCACAACAGGGACTGTGGATAGGACTAGGGTATAATGATAGTCTTACGCCATAGCGGTGATCTATGGATATGATTAGGGCTAGCCTAAGGCCATAACAGAGACTGCGAATAGGGTTGAGCAGGATTGTTGGCGTGGGATTCGATCGACTATTATGCCTTAAACCTAACCTCCTATTATTATATAATAAAACCTGGAGTGAGACATATGTGATCAAAACTGATGCTTGTTGCGGTGACGTCGGTATAGATTAGATTTGTTGATATTTACTTGTACACTATGTCATGTTTGTTTAACTGCTTTAGAGTCATTGGTTATGACTCACCAGCAACATTATTGCTGACATGTTTAAGCTTGTAATGCAGGTAGTGCCTAAAGGCACTAGCTATGTAAATAGGAGACTTAGTAGGTTAGTTTGAATAAGATCTTCATGTTAAATATATCGACTAGATTAAACCTGCATGGGGCAGTTACTTAACAATTGGTTTGTAATATAAATGCTATGGACGCGAGGATTTATGAAACAGGTCATGCCCGTGGATTGGGGTGTGACAGGTATGATGAGTTTAAGTGGTTTTAATAGTTTATCACTGGTGATTGGCGTTAATAGGAGTGTACGGAGTGTCTTTTCTTTGCTTAACCTTTTGCCAACAATGTACTCCAACCCACCATCAGTGTTTCTACAGAGCACTCTTGATGGCCATATTGGGTCATGCATTTGCACCAGCGAGGGTTTTGTTCCTCTGGTTACGCATTCTGATCTGGGCATTCACTGTTTATTAAACCATCAACGGTGGTTGGTGACATGGAAGTCTTGCATATTATTATATTTTGACCAGAAGTTAATTCTCACAATTAAAATCTATTTGACGATTTTCATCAAACTTGGCTCCTGGAATTGCTGATAAGAAAATAATATTTCAGAGATCAGATGATTATAAATAGCAAAATGCTTGTTGTAGCATATTCCTAATCAGAATAAACATTAAAATAAAAGTTAAAATCAACAATTTTTGTTATGAATTTGTGGTCTTTGAAGGAATTAAAGGGTGGAATTTACACCATGGCTAAATATCAAAACGGGTATAAGATATTAGAAGCTATGAGCGACAGTTAATAAGTAAATGGGTTTCCTTATGGTATATGAACATCACCGTCACTTTCATGTATCTCTTTAATTCATTTATTTTTTTGTCGCTCTAGTTTCATGATCACATTGACATATAATTTCTTAGCTTCAGCCCAAGGGAGGCCATGGAGTTATAAGGGTATGAATAATATTAATTCTAAACACAATATAATTGTTTGTCTTTTAGCTTTCCATAGCTAGTGGACACGGTTAAAATGTGTTCGTGTTTATTATCTTTCAAATTTTTGTGAGGACGAGGAATTTGCACGATTAGTGTAATTTATGAACCGATTATTATTCAATAAAGTTTTTTTGTAGATGCATAGTTTCTCATAATTGATAAGCGTCCTTGACTCCTTGTTAACTGAACCCTAAAGCCTTCTTGCTTCAAACTTCAATGTAACAACACAAGAACAAATAAGATATTATGCCATTTATCTTAATCTCTTTTCTACCTACTTCATTTACATGAAAAGGCATTTCTATTCCTATCACTTATAAAAGAACAATGTTGGATTTGGAGTACGAGTTCAATGATAAATAAAACTCTCTTTGATTGTTCTTGTGCTATGTTGCAACCTATTATACCTGAGCTCGAGGAAAAGAGTCTATCAGTTATATTTGATGATGTTGACATTGATAATGGTTTGTTTATTGATCTTGTACATTGTAAGTTTTGACCATCTTTTCCATTTACATTCATAATATTGCATTTAATGGCATTTTATTCAAACAAACCCAAATGTGCACATTTTGAGGCAGGTATTGTGTGGGTCGACTATTCATAGTCATGCTTCTCTCAAGCTCCATGGAGTGGAAAAAAGTGTCGTGGTTTTGGTTGTGAGCTTGAAAAATGATAATAATATTTTTAAAAATCATACGATTTTTATAAAATAGAGTTTTTTGGTGTTTTAAAAATTATATTCATGTTTCCAGGGGAATTGAGAATTACTTGAGCATGAGGTATTGAAGTAGGAGACACATTATACCTTTAATGATCTTTGGTGTAATATATGATCCATTTTCAAACTATAAATCCAAACTTGAATCTGTTTGAGTCAATCTTGTAAATCAAATTCATTATTTAGTCATTTTATTTATTTTTGTGTTTCAAATACAATAAATCCAAACTTGATTCTGTTTGAGTCAATCTTGTAAATCAAATTCATTATTTAGTCATTTTATTTATTTTTGTGTTTCAAATACAACAAATGTGTCACTTAATCAATGTAATTTAATATAATTTTATAATTTATAAAATAAATTTTATAAATTTTAAAAGGATATTAATGTTTATAAGATTTTAATAATCAAATTGCAAAGTTTTTGTGAGATTTAAAAAGTTTATAAAGATTTTATAGAAAAATAAGTTGATTAAATTAAAATTAGGGTTTTAATAAATTTAGAGTTTAAATTGTAATTATTTTTTTATTTATTTATTTTATTTAAGTTTATATTTTTCAAATTCCCATCAGAACCTCATTTTGAAAGACTTGTAACTCACCATTAACACCATTCGTAACCCCATCCTAACTTCAACTATAGAATCAAGCTTTAGGTCTCACTTTGTATTTGCTCATTTACTAAAAATCCCACTTACAAACCATTCTTTCATCCTTTAGTTTTGACAAGTAATTTTAAAAATTTTCTATATGGTAATCTTATATTAAGCATTTTTTATCTTGTTTCAATTTTTTTATTTTATTTTAGTTTAAAGAACCATCCTAACATCCAAGCATACTCTATATTATTATATGAAGGATGTATGGAATATAAATTACGAACAAGTCCATCATTGATTTGTTTCATCTATTGTTCTCATGACTTTATGTTCTTACTTTTATTATTTTTGCTACTAAATCTCTTTTTATTTTAATAATGATCATTTGATCATTAACCTTCTAACATTCCCTAACCTTCTAACAATCACTAACATGCCTAAATCAAGCTAACAACACGCTAATGTAAACAAACACTCCCGTTTGCACATGGACGACTATGGCGCCGCATTCGGTTATTCCACAAGATTGTTTATCTAAATGATGGCTATGCTAAAGTCTTGGAACATTCTTTATAGCTCAAATGCCTATTAAGATTTGTTCTAACCCGTTTCATGCTTTAGCAGTTTTAAATGTGCACATAAGTGCCTTACTAAAATTTTGGCAGAATGTAGTCTGATTTCAACTAACCGTGTAAGGCCCCAATGCCGGGAAACCCCACAATTGGTCATTCATAGCACCATCCATATTAAGAAACTTTAAAATATATTAAAATAAGAAAAAACTTCGCAGTGGAATAATTTAACAAAAACCATTTCATGCATTGATAATAATTTTTGCCAAGAAAAACAACATTATTACTAAGTCCAAAATTTAACAATCTGTTGTATTACAAGACAAAAATATCGTTGCATAAATATTGGTGCCTGTCTTTATTAGCCAAGTAGCTTCAGTCTTATGCCATCCCCAGCAACTTCGTTACCCGTCAACTGATATGCATACAAAGTCAGCGTTGCTGAATGAGTTCTAGTTTTGTAAATATATAAAAATATACATTTTGCGAGCTTCCTTTGGTGATCATCCATCATTATACATCATTAAGGCATTCATTATCTTTCTTTCTTTCATTATCTTTTCATTTCATTAACTAGGATTGCACAAAGCAAGAGCCTACATTGTTGGTGGCAACAAATGCCGATCCCCTGCCAGTACACATTTATCATGGTAGCTAACCCCTGAGAGTTGACCCACACTGCTAGGTACGAAGCCTGCTCATGAATACATGTCTCATTCATTCATTCAATGGTCAATCCCAAGGATTAGACCCCAAATGTGCATCCTCATGGGCTAAAACAACCGTATATCAGTTGAGCTAATGACAACATGATCGTGCATCTCCATTCATTTTGCTTGCAAGGCTTTTCGTTCATCATAAGGGCCCGGGGTAACATTCATTAGGTTCCACTGTCTTCTTTTATTCCATTATGTCCACTTGATTATGAATAATACTTATAGGATACTCATTGTCTTCATAATCACATGACATGAAATATTAAATATTATTCATAACAGCAGCCCATAAGAAAAAAAATATAACAATAGAAACATTAAACAAAAATAATCTTCCATTAAACATAAGTACTTAACACTTAAATTCTATTCCTAATATTTCATAATAAATCGAAGTGTCCACAACGTATGAATAATGTATACAGTGGATAACTTAATTACTAAGTGTTCACAACCGACAGCCAAAATCCACAGCGGACAGCCAAAGTCCACAGCGGATGACCAAAGTCCACAGCGGATGAATTAAGCACTAAGTGTGTTCACAGCGGATGACCAAACTCCACGACTGATGACTAAACTCCACAGTGGATGAATAAAACACTAGGTGTGTCCATAGCGGATGATCTAAACATATTAAGTGTCCACATCTGGTAGCCATAGTCCACAGCGAACAGTCACTTAAACACTTATAACCTGCTTATGTAAATTCTAGTTCCATACAACATTTCAAACGTATTCTTAGCATAGAACTATCATATTCGCACTTAGAGTAGAATACAAGTAAAAGAGGGGATCTTGAACTCACCTTAACCAGCTTTCGAGCAACCCACAATAAACCCGAGAGCAAACCTGGAGTTCTAACACCTAAACAAATGTAAAGTGTTAATCCAAGGATCGTTGCAGGAATTTTCAATTTTATTTTAACAAGTATTGATCGCGGAATTATCAATACCTGCTGTTTAACGGATTGTTTATCAAAAGTTGAAATCGATGAACAAAGAAGAACAACTTGAAAAACTAAACATAATAATGCAATACAAAGATTGTTTTCAATTGCTCTTCATTCACAATCAATCGATTACAATTGATTATAATGCTATATGCTCTTGATGCTTGATATTGCTATATTGTTAAATTTTTTTTGATCAATGTTAATCCATCAATATATACACCTAATTGTGTATAAATATCTTCCTATTATGTTCCTATTTTCTAGCTAACATATCACTATTCTGTTTTGATATTTTGTTTCTATATGTGCGAATCCTTGCCTTGTTTATCAGCATAGGAGTTCACAATTTACATAGGAAATTTTAAATTACATAAAGAATATTGTTGATATGACATGGAATATTCTGTTGACTTAATTATCCTTCGTCGTCATTGATTTGATGATATTGCTCTGACATGTTGACTTGTTAATTTTTTGTTACGTACTTGATGATTTGAAAAAATACAAGTTTGTTAATCTTCCGTAGGAATTGGTCTTCCGTAGGAAGTTCTTCTTCCGCAGCAATTAGTCTTCCATAGCAACACTTTGTCTTCAACATTTGTTCTTTTGTGGTTGTGCTTCCGTATGAGTTCTTGTACTTGTTCTTCAGCAGCAAGCTCTCCTTCAACAGCTCCACTTGATCTTTGGTCTTGTTCAGCAGTTGTTGTTCTTCCTTAGGAGATCTACGGAAGCACAAACTTTAGTTATGCTCTGGAGAACATCTACGGAATAACACTTATTCATCCGTTGGTTGTTCTAACACTTAGTCAATTTTTCCAAATTGTCCAAGTCTGATGTTTCCTGTTATAACATAAACTAACACACATAATAATATGGGTTACCATATAACTCATGCATTACATTATATTATCAAAAAAGGAATTACAATGATAAATTACAAGAGTTGACAAGTCAACTAAACCTATACATTTGATCTAGTCCTAACAATACTCCCCTATAGGTTTAGCCTCTTGTAATCATCTGTTCAAGTTTCTCAATTCTTGAACTCTTGTCAAAATTTTGGTGTTGAAGTATCCCACAATATTCTTTTGATCTTCATACAGATACTTTATCTTCATTCTTCCTATTCTCTTTAATGTTTTGTATTTCAAGCCCAGGTTGTCCTCTTCAGTGGTTAATGTTGCAACAACACTATAATTAGACACCACTTCCAGCTCATCCTGTTCTGAAATTCTCAGTTCTGTTATTGGTTCTATTTCTGCTCCCATCAGTTGACCAACCTCAAACTTCCTTCTCTTGTGAGCCTTGGCATGGAGCTTGTCAATAACTTGAATGATGTGTACATACAAGCACAGGTCATTTTGAGCAGTTTGATCATTCAGCTTGGGAAAATACTTGTCATGTAGATATGAAGTGTAGCTCGGATGAAACAGCTTGATCTCTATTGGCTTAAATAGCCTTATGCTAGGACCTTTCTTCAGTGGATCAATTCTTTGCAACACCAGCTCTCTCGTCCTTTCTACATATCCCCATTCTGTGATAGGGCAAGAGTACTGATTTCCCTTAATAACTTTGATTGATGCTTTAGATCTGTCTTCATATCCAATTCTTTGTAAAAATTCATCATCTAAAGCTTGAGAAGAACTGACATGAGACCTTTTTATTTCAACTTCTGTTTGTTGTGTTCTGCATCTTCTCTCTTTGCTTCTTTAAGCACATCTCCCTTGAACCTACGACTCAGCTTAGCCACAAGTCCAGAGAAGTCTCTTCCTCTTTCACTGATTGGGTAGTTTGTTATGGGGATGTTTTCTAGAGTGGTGAGGTCTGTATCTGGAAGTGTAAGGAGTGTTTCCACCCTTGGAAAGTATTGAATCATTCCAGATGTTCTCTTTATCACAACATAGTCCTATTCTAAATCATATTTCCATGCTATTATTTTATTTTCTTTAGCTGTTCTTGGAGTGGTCATCTGATCAAAGAGTTGTATCAGTGTAGTCTTTTCTTCTATTATCTCCCTCACAGTAGTTCCCAGGGGCCATACTTTGCTGGGAATGATGTCTCTTGGTTCTTTGATCATGCTTTCTCTGCCTTTATACATATCTTTGCTTTGAACTACAGTTTTATAGCAGGAGTTTGTTTTGCTTGTTTGTAGGCAAGATTGGGAGCTCCAGTCCTGAATTTCACTCCTGTTTCTAGCTCCACCTTCATCACATGCTCCATCATAGCTCTGAGCTCACCAATTGATATTCCTTTAAGCTCATGTTGCTCATAGTTGTGACTTTGTAACCAGCAAGTCATGTTTTACCTTGTCAGCTTCTTTGTGTCACAATGGCCCAAGTCTTTTCTTATTTGCTCCATGGCCTTGAACTTTGAAAAAGTTTCATAATTGCAAATTGGGAGCATTAGTCTTACAGCATCAAATTCTTTCAAACTTGAATCATTTATTTATTTCTCTACCAAGTCATAGGGAAAGCCATTGTTGATTAAGTCCATGAACATGGCAGATTGAGCTCTTTCTTCAAGTATGTCTTCGGTTGATAGCATGCCAGATTCTTCTTCAGTTAGCTGCTTTAACTCATCATCACAATTTACATAGGAAATTGTAAATTACATAAAGAATGTTGTTGATGTGACGTGGAATATTCTGTTGACTTAATTATCCTTCGCCGTCATTGATTTGATGATATTGCTCTAACATGTTGACTTGTTGATTTTTTGTTACGTACTTGATGATTTGAAACAATACAAGTTTGTTAATCTTCAGTAGGAATTGGTCTTCTGTAGGAAGTTCTTCTTCCGCAGCAATTAGTCTTCCGCAGTAACACTTTGTCTTTAGCATTTGTTCTTTAGTGGTTGTGCTTCCGCAGAGTTCTTGTACTTGTTCTTCAGCAGCAAGCTCTCCTTCAGCAGCTCCACTTGATCTTTGGTCTTGTTCAGCAGTTGTTCTTCCGTAGGAGATCTACGAAAGCACAAACTTCAGTTATGCTCTGGAGAACATCTACGGAAGAACACTTATTCATCCATAGTTTGTTTTAACACTTAGTTAATTTTTCCAAATTGACCAACTCTGATGTTTCCTATTATAACATAAACTAACACACAATAATATGGGTTACCATATAATTCATGCATTACATTATATTATCAAAAAGAGAATTACAATAATTAATTACAAGAGTTGACAAGTCAACTAAACCTATACATTTGATCTAGTCCTAACATAAAGAAGTAACTAAACATATATAAACACATAGAAGGCTGTTAAAAGGCTTAAACCTGGCTGAATCTGAAAAGAAACACCATTAAAATCTTACCTTCTTGAAGAACTTCCCACTTTCTCTCTCTAGAACCGGATGTGAGCTTCTTTCTCTTACTAGCCGTAAGTTGAGTGCATGGGAGAGAAAGTATGGGCGGCCATTTCTTCTTTTTAAACCCCATTATGGGCCGGTTTGGCCTTTGTACACTTTTACTCGTTGCATTTTAAAATAAAATCCCATTTGCTCCTTTTCTTTTCTTTTTTTATTCTTTTTTTGAAGTTTTCGAGGGTTACAAGTCCAACCCACTTATATAGGTTTCGTCCCCAAACCTGTCACTCCTAAAGAGGTCAGGGTAGTGCCATCTCATTTCTTCCTCCGACTCCCATGCGGCCTCTGATCCCTTGCGATGCTTCCATTGCACCTTTACTTGACTAATCACTTTATTACTTAACCATTTCTCCTTCCAGTCCAAAATAGCCACTGGTTGCTTCACATAATTTAACCTTTCATTAACCTCGATGTCCGTAAGAGGGATATTTACATTACCTTCCGCTAAGGACTTCCATAAGTGAGATACATGGAATGTAGGATGAATCCCATGCTGCTCATCGAGAAGCTCCAGCCTATATGCCACCTCACCAACTCTGGCAATAATTTTGAATAGCCTGATGTACCTTGGGCTCAACTTCCCTCGCGTTTGAAACCTGATAATCCCTTTCCAAGGAGATACCTTCAATGTCACCTTATCTCCTACTTGAAACTCAATTGGCCTTCTTCTTTTATCAGCGTAGGACTTTTGCTGATCCTTTGCTGCTTTCATAAAGGCCTTGATCTTTTCCAACTTTTCCGACGTGGCCTCAATGATCTCGATACCTCCCAACTCCTTTTGCTCAATATCACCCCAACACACCGGGGTTCTGCATCGTCTCCCATACAACATTTCGAAGGGTGGCATGCCTATACTTGCATTATAACTGTTGTTGTAAGAGAACTCTGCTAACGGTAGGTGTTCATTCCAGCTTCCACCAAAATCAATAATGCATGCCCGGATCATGTCCTTAAAAGTCTGAATGGTTCTTTTCGATTGACCGTCAGTCTGAGGGTGGTAAGCTGTGTTATTGTGTAACCTCATCCCCATCGCGTCATGAAATTTCTTTAAGAACATGGATGTGAACCGAGTCTCCCTATCAGAAACAATGGACACCGGCACGCCATGAGGAGCTACAATCTCCTTGATGAACAGATCCGCCAACCTTTCTGATGAGTACTTCTCCTGGATTGGCAAGCAGTGGGCACTTTTCATCAAGCGGTCTACATCACCCAAATGGTGTAACATCCTCTCGCCGTGCGGGGCAACTTCGTGATCAAGTCCATTGTGATGTGTTCCCATTTCCATTCGGGTATATCCAAGTGTTGGATCTTCCCGTACAGTTTCTGATGTTCTGCCTTCACTTGTAAACAAGTAAGGCAGTTACTCACATACTCCACCACGTCATGCTTCATCCCTGACCATAATAATTCTTCTTCAGATCCTGATACATCTTTGTGGCATCAGGATGGATGGAATACTGAGTTTGTGAGCCTCATCCATAATCCTTCCCCTTAGATCCCCATAGCAAGGAATCCATATCCACCCAAATCAGATTATAACCTTCCCTCATTGCATCAACATGCAACCTAAGCCCGAATATGAAGCATCCGAATATACCACCAAGTCATCACTCCCTTCAGGCAATGACAAGATTAGGGCTTGGGTTAACCTCGTCTTTACTTCTTGAAAGGCACCCTCCTATTCTGAATCCCATTTGAACTTCACATCTTTGCGAGTCAGCTTAGTTAATGGGGACGTCACCTTAGAGAAGTCTTGAATAAACCTTCTATAGTAACCTGCCAAACCCAGGAAACTACGGATTTCGAATGGCATTCTTAGGGATTCCCATCAGATTACAGCTTCGACTTTTGCAGGGTCCACCATTATTCCCTCTGGATTAATCACTTGGCCAAGAAATTGAACCTCTCAAAGCCAAAATTCATACTTAGAGAACTTCGCATACAACTTTCCGTTTCTAAGTGTCTCCAGTACCTTCTTGAGATGACAGGCATGCTCTTCTTTGCTCTTGGAGTAGATCAGAATATCATCAATGAATACAATCACCGATCTATCTAGCATCGGTCAGCATACCTAATTCATAAGGTCCATAAAGGTAGCCGGCGTATTGGTTAAACCAAAAGACATCACGAGAAACTCGTAGTGTCCGTAACGCGTGTGAAAGGTTGTCTTAGGGATATCCTGCTCCTTCACCTTTAGTTGATGATACCCTATCGACGGTCTATCCTTAAGAACCAACTAGCACCCTGGAGCTATCAAGAAGTCGTCAATCCTCGATAACGGATAACCAGTTCTTCATAGTCAACTTGTTCAGCTCACGGTAGTCGATGCACATCCTCATACTACCATCCTTCTTCTTCACGAATAAAACCGAAGCACCCCATGGAGAGATACTCGGTCGAATGAAGCCCTTATCTAAAAGATCTTCCAGCTGCTCCATCAGCTCCTTGAGCTCGGACAGAGCCAAATTATATGGTTAAGTCGATCTGAAATTCGATTTCTCTATTGGGTGGGACCCACGGTAGATCCTCAGGAAACACATTGGGGAAATCGCATACCACCGGCACGTCGGACAGTTGTGGTACTGTCGCACCCACATCCTTCACATAAGCCAAGTAAGCACCACACCCTCGCCTTATAAACTTTTATGTCATGATCATAGATATCACTCGCGAGATAACGCATTCCCTGTCCCTATGAACTGTAACCAAATTGCCGTTGGGCGCAATCAGACTAATCATTTTCTTTCGAAACCCGATATTTGCCTCGTACGTCACCAACCATTCCATTCCTAACACCACATCAAAACCTCCTAGGGCCATCACATACAGTTTAGAAGGAAACCTATGACCATCCAATTCTATGAGGCAATCGTCAATCATATCAGTCACTTTGGTAGATTTTCCTATCACAGTCTCTACATGGAAGGGAACATCTATCTTCCTACTCATACCACGCATCACACGACAAAAGGCAGCAGATACAAAGCTCCTACTAGCACATGAATCAAAGAGTACAGAAGTGTATAATTGGTTTACCAAAAACATACTTCCCTAGTCAGGGTCCACTCTGGCTTCTTCCCTGGTCATGTTGAATGCCCTTGCCTTTGCCTTGGTGCTATCACTCTTCCCCTTTTCCCACATTATATGGACCCCTGAGCTTCCTGCTCCGCTCTTCTTGCATTCCCGGCCCGAGTGGCCTACCTCACCGTATTGGTAGTACCTCGGTACCCTGTACTCCTTGGCATAATGGCCCTCGCCCCCACACTTGAAACACCTGTTCGTTTCCACTCTGCATTCACCCAAATGATTCTTCCCACACTTCTTACACTCCTTTCGATCATTCCCCTGTTGGATCTTATATGCCCAAGACACATACAAGATTGATGTGGTTAGTACGTTATGATCCAAGTCGGGTCATACCCAATAACAAGCTAGGCAAACACCGATAAATATTTATTTGTTGATATGATCAAGCAAATAAATATTGACACCAATTTAGAAAATGGGTTTTCTGAATTATGCATTTGAGATAGAACAAATTATATGGATATTTTGTTCATGAGATATCATTTGTAATGTTATTTAAATAAGTTAAATAACATCAAATAAAAGTGTGTTTAAGTTATAAAATTAAAATGGTTTTTTTAATATACATAATTAGTTATTAACAATGAATTAAAAAGGGGTTTTCAAAATGGGAGGGAACCCATTTTGAACCCAATTTTCGGCCGCCCTTGGTGGTTGGCCTTGGGATTCCTTTGTCTGTTTTATGCAAGACATTAACTTGTTCAACTAACACACTCAACTCTCTCTCTCTCATACATGCAAGATACTTCCATTCTCTCTTCTTTCTCCTAGCAATTTTTGGATCTAAGAGGGTTTTCTTGAAGAAGTTTTGGTGTCAAGACTTCCTAACAAGTTGGGTATTTGCAAGAGCTTGTGGGTATACAAGCTTGAGGTTTTCTCCTTTGAAGACTACACGTTCAAGAGCATCATCTTCTTTTCATCATCTCTATTGCCTTGTTCTTGAAAGGTAGGTATTCAAGAAATCCTATGGTTGTTTTCTTTGATAGCATTTCTTTTCACATATATATA